>JAXGGA010007229.1:0-64112 GCA_038373865.1 Uloborus plumipes | reverse complement strand
TCGTATGTTTTGCGCATTATCCACTCAATTTCGTGACTTTCATAGGCAAATCCTCAAATTTAAAATTTTTGTTTTTGAAAATGTAACATTTCACGGTTCCGAGGCCCCCTACTTTTCTGAGGCCCCAGGCTCGCGCCTCATGCGCCTATTGGGTGATCCGCTACTGAATGCAATGTTTATATTTTTACTTTTGCATGAAAGTTTATGAACTTACTTTCAGTAACAATTTCAGCAGCTTTTAAAAAAGATTTTTCAGAATCTGTTCCAGAGTCCTATAAAAGAAATTTAAACTTCTAAAATGAATGTTCAAGAAAATTTTTTTGAAATTAAGAGACAAAATGTGTAACAATGAAGTGAAATATATTTAAATTAATCCTCCAAACAACAAAAATCCAAAAAAAAAAAAAAAAAGGACACAAAATCAAATGAATAAATAGATGATTCAGCAACATCACAAAAGTAGTCATTAGGGAAAATTCAAATTACTCGTAAAATTTGAAATAAATAAAAAATAAAATAAAATGATGTGCTTATGCATGTTTAATAAAAGTGGATAAGTGTGCCTCCTCTAATTCACCTATGTACCTAGATTGCACAACTATCAACTGGAGGATGCAAGGAAGGGGGGGGGGGTGGAGGAGGCAAACAGTGAACGGTTTACTTAATTTTCAGTTGATTTACTTTCAAAACAAAATGCAAATCAGGAAAATAAACCATAATGACACGACTTAACGATTATAGAAATGCTAAGAAATAAAATGTGAAGCTCATACTTGTATTTGCTTATCATCAAAGTCGAAATCCCAAGAATGCACGGGGGGTTCATGTGATCCATTTGGGTTTTTCCAGTCAGGATAGTCTTTTTTGGAGACAGCAGCAGAAGAACAAGACACGTATAAACTAAGCAGAAAAATCACAATAGTATTTGCATGCCACAGCATGGTTTTCAATCTAAAATGAAAAGAATAAATATCATTAGATAATATGATACATGAACAGTCAAATATATAAGGCAACATGGACTCATTAGTGTTTCTTACAGGCATACGTGGCTGGTGTACGAAAAAAAAGTGGGGCTTTCAAAAGAAAAGTTTGCCTGGGGGGTGGGGGACACAGTACCTCTGAAGCTTTTTTTTAAAGAATTTTGTTACATAGATTTGAATACTAATGATTAAATGACCAATTAAAAAAATGCGAAGTGGCCTTAAAAATTAAGACGGTTGGCCCCCTTATACATACACCTTCAAATTCCAAGTTCTATCCGGATGAAATAGCCTAAAAAAAAGTCAATTTTTTGGAATTTGCAGTTTTTGCTTCTGTAAAATAAATCAATCCCCTGAGTGAAAAAGAATTTCCATCAATCATTAGTTTTTTATTCTGAAAAAGTGAGGGGGCAAGGCCCTTTTCCTTTTGAAAGTGAGGGGGCAGTAGCCCCCCTCCCCTGCCCCCCTGTACGAGCCGCCTATGCTAACAAGCATTTTTAGGAGAGCATTGCGCTTGCGCCCTGCCCGTTGCAAAGTAACATTCGTTGTGCCCATCCTTTTTGTTATATTTCTCAATGTGCTCTCTTTGCCCCTTTGAAATTTCAAAGAAGTATCAATAAAAGTTTATCACAAAAGAAAACTAAAGATTAACGCTCAATAAAACAAAGCAAAACTAAAGATTCCTCATCATAAAACTTAATTATTTTATCTACAAGATTTATTTCAAATATACATCTGATTTTTTCAGTGTTTTGAGCATAGGTTTTAAAATTGAACATTAGACTTATTATTAAAAAAAAAAAAAAGACTTAAAAAAAAGAGCTTAGGTTTTGTGTAAACAAAATAGTTTAAAAAGTGCCTTTTCTACACCTAATTTTTTTCAAAACTTGTCTTATGAATTTAGTAAAAGTGCTCTGCTCTTTCTTCGGTCTGGGGGGAACGAGAGACGTACCGATATAGCACTTTGGCTGAGCACCGAGTTACCAAGTGCTTTTTGCAGCACAATTTAACATCTAATAAGTTTAATTACTAAAGTTTTTCCATAGTATTTACTAATTTTTATTTTTTGGCTTTAGTATTTCTACACCCAAAGCAGTCACAATATTTTTCACACTATTACAAAATTAATTTAATTTTACTTCTATGTATTGTTACCACTATGCTAAAATTTGAATCTATAAAACTATGGTTCAAAAAATTTTTTAATCTAAGTTTGCAAATGATTCAAATTCTAAGTTGGTTAAAATATGATAAAAAGTTTTTTTCTTATCCAGTCTCTGAATATTCATCTTAGGGATCACTTGGACTGTTCCTCGCTAAAGGTAGGTTTTCCAATCTGATATAGAAAAGGTAGTAACATCCAAATACCCAAGTGCATTCTTACCTTTGGCATGGTAGACATGACATTGGAAATCGCTAATTTTTACTCAGTATTGATTTTCCACAAGAGGAGTTTCTTTTTCCCTTTCTTTTAACCCATACAAAGAAAAGTTGTATCTTATGGGAAAAGCAACTATGACTTTCTTAAAAATTTCGTTATCTTGAACAATATTAAATTTTCACAACTACTCAGTAATGGTCGTGTACCAAGTACTCGGTACAACACTAAGGGAAACACTACTCATTATTTCAAAAACTAAACAAAACAGTAATGTATCCACTTAATACCTACAATCAGGGCCTAATTTGCATGGAAGCTCAGATCCTACTTTTTTTCTTAATTATATTGTTTTTTTTTTTTTTTTTGACTATTCAGACTTTATACATGCATTAAAATTAGTTTCAAAGACTGGAGAGCTATTAGACATTTTCCTCAGAAATAAGGCCCTGGTTAGAAGGTTATATACTAAGATTGTAAATCTAGGCATCAAATCAAATTTTTTTTGGCAAAATGCAGTTAACACTAAATAAGAAATGACTAATCTGTTGAATGTTATCATAAACTTAAGATGAGGATTGCCTCTTATTAGTTCCCTCAAAGGTGTAAGAGCTTGTATCAGGGATGCCCATCTCCCAAAATGAGATTAAAAAATTTCAGTGCCAGTCTACATCTCTCATGGGCAGCTTTCCTTAAATGGGGGGGGGGGGGGGGCACAAGAAGATCGTGGCATGGCATTGATGGATACAAGGGAGGTACGATCGCCCTTGAATCTCCTCTGGAAATGTTTCGGAATTTAAAGACCTCTTTGTGATCAATGTTTGCAAATCAATCTGTAAAATGTAAGTAAAAAACTTAATCGTCCCTCCCTTGAAAAATGTCTGGATCTGCTCTTGTGGCACACACTGAGCCATTGAAATTTTTAGAGGAAGGAGTGAAGCACACCCTTGTTCACACAGCTTTTTGGTGAAGGTTTGCAGCAAATTAGTTAATGATTAAATCGTACATGAGAAAAAAGGTACTTGATTTTTTTTTGAAGCACAGCCATATTCATTAATTGTTTTAGGTAAATCACACAACAGCAGAAAAAACGCTGCCAAAAAGGTAGGAGTGCAATTTGTATTTAGCAAGATAGATCCAATTAGTTGAGGACACTTAATACATTTTTAATATAGCTCTTACTGCAATCCATAATGCATTCACAAAAACATTAATAAACAAATAAATACTAACATAATAAACAATGTTTTTACTTCTGGTTTATGCAAGCAGTTTTTTTTTCGCACTTTCTTAATGTAAAATTTTAATCCTTAAAAATAAAGAGCTCAGATCTTCCTGCTAGAACTGTGATCAGAAATTAACAGATATTACATTACTACCCACTGCAACTTCATTGACAAACGTAAACACCAAGAAAAAACACGGAAATATTTTGAAGATTAATCCTTGAAAATCGATAATTTAATGAGAATGAACGCAAGAAAACGAGATGTGCATACGTTAGAAAAATTAACCTTGGCTAAGTTAGGAGAAACAATTTACTTGCAAGATAAAAAAGAAATCGGTAAACTAAGATGTTTTTAAGTATTTAATGCAAAAGAGTATACACAAACAACACGTAACGAACATAATATACTACTTCAAACTACGGGGCAAATAAGAATAAATGCATACATAAGCATAATTTAAAACAGAAATAATAAGTTGGTGTGATGCACATCTTACCAATCAATATTAAAAAAATATCTGTCAAAGGTAATTCCGCTCAGAATAAGATTACTATTTCTGTATAATTTCTGGGTTGTTTTGAGATGTGGAAATACAGAACACGATTGCAGACTTTATTGCTTCATTTTGAGGCAAATTCAGATCTATAATGTAATAGTAAACATTCTCATGATGTTCCTTTACAATCAGATGCTAAGCCGCAAGAAATGCATAGCACTGCATTATCCTCGTCACACCATACAAAACAAACCAGAACCCAGCGAAGTTATATCGATTTTAGACGTTGGGCAATATGTTTTGAAGACGAAAAGCTTTATATGATTAAAAAATCCATTGAAAGCAGTTCTGAAAGCTTTTTGGAGTTTATTAGCCCTTGCAAAGGCTTATAAAAACGTTTATATGAGTGATCCCTGTGATATAAATGAGTAAAGAATTAAGGTATTAAAGATTTCAAAACAACATATGCCTTTATTAGCAACATACTTTTAATATCATGTTTTGTCCTTGAGTGAAGGAGCAGAATACAGATTCACTGGAAAGAATGATAGCAATTGAGCTTTTATTTTCCAAATTTTGGGCCAGTTTTAATAAATACTATGTTTGTTAAAGAGATGAAGATCTAAACATTCTTGCTCTACACATAATGTACGATCCGCAAAATTTTAGGCAAAAAAACATATTGCTCAATATTTTATGCAAAGATAAGTCTAATAAGTCTACGTTTGAATGCACCCACCTCATGCAGAATAAAAGTATTTTCCAATATTCGTTCGTGAAGCTTCAAATTTTAAAACAGGATAGTGCTTGTATTATAAATGTGTGATTGTATTTAAAAATAGCTATGAATCTAGCAGATCGAGATATTTCCTTGAGATTTTGATGTGTTGATAGATCGAAATGTTAAAATGTCTCTCCCGAAAGGTTTGAAAAAGACAGGACCCTAATGAAAAATCCTAGATTGACCTCTGCTCCCCCCCTCTATTTGGAAGGAGGGAGATTCCTTGGGGCCATCTAGGGGCTTATCTAGGGGACTTATCTAGGGGGCTTATCTAGGGAGATTCCTTGAATGCCATTCCAGGTCCTATAAGACTGGATCCTCTTCTTCTAATTCTCAATTTCCGAAAAATTATCGATGACAAACCACAGGATTTCCCCTTTCCCTAACACCTAACATCAAAAAAAAAAAAAAAAAGGTTTTTGGAGCTTCGACACACTTTCAGAGGAGGGGGGGGGGTAGTTTTGAATCCCATGCCTTCGTTTAATGTGTTTAAATATGTCCTATAATTGTGTTTTTAGGATTTCAATTCTGAAAAATTCCTGGGAGAGAGCCCCGAAGCCGGAGTTCTCTTTCAGCGGCGGGTACAGAAATGTTTTTTGGAAGTGGGCAGAGGGTAAAAATAAAAAGTGCCTTCTTTTTTACAGTTAAGTTTTTATAAACTTCAATTAAAATGCATTTTAGGCCCCTTTAATGTTAATTACCGATTCTATTAAAGAACAATTGATGAAGGAATCGCGATATTAAGGAACTCTGAATTCTAAATTGATGAATTAATCCAGTCACCTAATATTTAAGTTAAACATATTCTTTTATACTGAAGTCCAGTATGCTACTTCTGCAAAAAAAAAAAAAAAAAAAAAAAACCCGTAAGTAATTTTCTTTAAATATACTATGTATTTTTGTACATTTTAGAAACAACTTATAAATTAACACGATGGTTAAATCAATTTTACTCTTTTTGTTTTGTATGCCTCTGAATCTGCTACGGCTCCCTTCCCCTATCGCTCAAGATTGCTTAAAATTACGAAACTTTTTGATGTCAAAAAGCTGAGGGATACTCTTTACAATCCCGTCACTCCTTTATAATGTTTGGTCCAACAATTTCATTTTTGCAACTTAAATTTCGAACAATGTCAGAGGGAATGCTCTGAGCTTATTATTATTTTTTAAGCGCAATAAAAATCTTTTATATTTACGTTTTTGGAACTTCAACTACGAAAACTTTCTGGGAAAAGTTCTGAACTTCACTCCTTTTCCTATACCTTCATGAAAGATATGGCGTACGTGCTAAAAATATTTCTGAAGTAGTTTTTCTCCTTACTTCACCCCCCCCCCCGGAGTAAGTTTTTTCCTTTAAGTCCTAAAGCTGCGTTCTTAAAGCTTCAATACCGAAACATTTCTGGGAAATTCTGAACACCATGCCTTCTCTTAATGTCATCAAAGATGGCCTACAATTGCGTGTTTAAAATTTTAAATCCGGAACTTTTTTGAGAAAACTCACCAAATATGCCTTTTACTAATATAATTGTAAATCCTCAATAAAATTGCGTTTCTGGAGCTCCAAAATATTGAAGAGTTTCTGAATCCTACCCCTCCCCTTCACGCCTCCAAAGATGGTCAACAATGTTTTTTAGCTTTCAAACTCGAAACCACGAGCATTTAGCTATTAGCATCGAAATAAAATGTCTTACTTGAGAAAAAATAAAAATACGGAAAACGTAAGCGTTATTTAAAAATACTCTTGAAGTACATAAAAATCTCTCAATATGAGTATCAAATTTTGAAAATGTTCTTTTTTTATTATCATAAATTATCAGGCTGCAGTTATACAGGGTTTAGTTGATACAGGGGATTTAATTTTAAGAGTGCGCTTGTGCCCACAACTGAGAGTTTTATGAAGAAGCAGCAGAATTATGCTGATTTGACCTACGCACTCGGGAGAACCTGCCTTTTATTGTGTGAGAGTTATTCGTTCTTCCGTCCAACACGTGATCTTAGCCTATAATATTTTTGCGCATACCTTTCCATTCACTTAGTGAATTTGCCTTTATTTTTTTATTTATTTTTATTTTTATTATTGTGTTTGTTTCTTTTCATATCTCTGTGTTTTATTTTAAGTCCTTTGTCTTTGTATTGTACCCTGTTATTTGTCTTTTACTAGTTTTTATTAGCCTACTTTCCCGTTAAAAATAAAAGAAAGACGAAAAAAGTATTAAAAGTAGCTTAATGTTTCTAAAAAATATCGCCAAGTCAAAAAAAAAAAAAAAAAAAAACCAAGTTAAAAAATAAAAAGGTAAAATGAATAACGAAAAATTAAAAATTTGAAAGTAGGGTATTGAGATGGGGAATCTGTCTGTCCCCCCCCCCCCTAATAACTTTTGAATGAACATTCCGATTTGGACAAACTTTTTTTTGTTGGAAAGATCTCGACGAGTAAAGCTCATTCCCATATTTGATTTTTCGATTTGAACAATTTTTGGTTCAACTTTGAACCGTTCAAACAATTTGTCCCGCGATGCTAACTTTTGAGTGAACAGTCCGATTTGGACAAACTTTTTTTTGTTCGAAAGATATTTTCAAGGATACTTCATTCCTGTATCTACATTTTCGATTTGAACAATTTTTCGTTCAACATTGAACCGTTCAAACAAACTGTCACCCCTAATAACTTTTGAATGAACAGTCCGATTTAAATAAACTTTTTTTTTTGTTCGAAGGATCTCAGCAAGGATACTTTATTACCGTATTTAAATTTTAAATTTGAACATTTTTGGTTCAACATTGAACCGTTCAAGCAACCTTTCCCCACCTAATAACTTTTAAGTGAACCGTCAAAATGGAATAAACTTTTTTTTGTTTGAAAGATCTCGGAGAGGCTTTCCCATACATTCCCATATTTCTCTTTTTGATTTGAACCATTTTTGGTTCAATATTGAACCGCTCAGAAACAAAAATTAACATTAGCGTCTACGGGGAATTTAAGTTGAATGTTGATCCTGAACTTAAAATCGGATTCCTTTCAAACTAACTTTGTAAGAAAATGGTTTTGATAAATAATGTTTTTAAAGTACTTTTCTGAGTAATCTTCTGTGAGGACTCTGATTCCGACTCCGCAAACATGGCGGAAATGCAGGCTCAGAAAAAAAAATGACTGACTGTGCAGACGATTTTTTGTTTATTTATTCATTTGTTTTAGTTTATTTTATTTATTTTTTTTTGGCAGACGATTTTTTTTGTAACAAAAATTTTTCATTGACGAGAACATTTTATTCTTTATTTATATTTAACAACTGGCAACGGATTAAAAGTGAAATTCGAGACATTTTATTAACGGACGAGTTTTTTTTTCTTTCTTTGATAAAATACGTTTTGATGCTCTTTATACTTTTATTCATTTTGTTTATTTATTTTATTATTATTATTATTATTATTTTTTTTTTTTTGAAAACGATGGAGGATTTTTTCTACGGAGGAACTGTAACAGTTACACTCTTTAAAAGGTGCGACAAAACTTTATTTATTCGTTAATTACTTTTTACGTGCCTATTTCATCTGATGAGAGGGGTATATTTTGCTTTTCGAAATCAGCTCTAAGTGCTAAAAAGCTATGTTTGACATAATTTTCAGTCTCAGATAATCAAGAGAATAATGATCAGATGCGAGAATGCCGATGTCGATGTACGGGAAAGTAGGCTCGTTTAGTTCTTGACAGAACTTCTTGTTGTATGTTATGTTTTGGTGTCCTGAATAAATTTGGACACTGACTCCGATTGCCGGCTTACGAAAAGACCCTGGCAGTTATTCTACGGCAGTCGGTAGGTGCACTCACTCACTCGCTCGACATTGACTGCTCTGTAAATTGGATTTCCTTACAAACGTACTACTTTTGCTGTGAATGCCTCTTCTAGAGAACTTGTTTTCAAATATAAGTTTTTTTTTTTGCAAAAGCACATTTGCGAAATCTTTCAATGTTCGCAGATTTATTTATGATTCAGTGAAACACAATTTTTATTTAAAAACTCGGAGAAACTTTTCTCTACCATCTTATTAAGTGTGAAGTAAATAAAATGGGAAACATAATCTTAAGAGTGGCCCGTTGCTTTAACACAGTTGACGCTCAGATTTTCCGCACTCTTTGGAACCACAAAAATCTCTCTCTCTCTCTCTCTCTATATATATATATATATATATATATATATATATATATATATATATATATAGGGTGTTCCAAGTTAACCTTCATGACCTCTATTTCCTCATCCGTTTGTCCTAGATGCATACTTCCATTTGCAAAATTGCTCGAAATGAGGAGGAGAGTTAAGATATGGAAAGTTTGAAGCGAAAAAAAAATAATTGGTTAAGAAATAAAAAAATTAACTTTTTATAGGGGCTCCGGGCCCCCAAACTTATATTTAGGAAAAGAATTTCCATTGAAAAATAATACTAACACAAAAAAATGACATTTGTGCGATCAAAATCCATGGCGAAATGAAACATGAAACTTTATGACTTATACCACTTTACACTAGCGTTATTTTAAGTGATTTTGGGGGCCATATACACGCAAAATTATCCACATTCAGAGTTCTTAAAAAACAAAACATTCTTTATTTTCCTAAAATATATTTAACTGTAAAAATTATTTAACATGGAATTAAAATACGAAAAAAATTGAATAAGAATGAAAATGTCTTGCTGAATTCGCGAATATGTAAATTTACCGACTGTATAATGATTGCTTGAAATAACGTAGGTCCTTCACTGCAGAATAAAATAGGCTTAACTAGATGTATTTCGTTAAGGCTTGAAGTTACGATGTACACTACGGAACAGTATGTAGAAATGGGGTTGCTTTACGGACAATGTAATCGCAATGTATATTATTTCTTAGATTTTACATATTTCGTGTGTTTAATATCTTTGTATAAAATTGTATAATAATGTACCTTGTCTTGTTATGTTTTGTAGTCTTGTAGCATCTGTATTTATTTTTGAATACAATGAGAAGTGAAAGTTTTCTGACATGGACGAAACAAATTTCATTATCGTACCTAATCTAAAAGCTCGTTATTCTTCTGGCAGGGCAAAAATTTTCTTTTGTCAATTTGTTTACGAGCCCTGCGCACTTAAAACTCGAATATCTCTGCGAATTTTGATCGCACAAATGTCATTTTTTTGTGTTAGTATTATTTTTCAATGGAGATTCTTTCCCTAAATATAACTTTGGGGACCCAGAGTCCCTATAAAAAGTTAGATCCCGTATTTTTTGACTGAATTATTTTTTCTCTTCAAACTTTCAATAGCTTAACTCTTTTCAATAGCTTAACTCTAATTTGCAATTGGAAGTACGCATCTAGGACGAACGGTTGAGGAAATAGAGGTCATGAAGGTTGACTTGGAACACCCTGTATATAAAAATGGATATATATGTATATATATTTGTATGTTTGTACGTTCGTTCCTTATAGGCTCTAGTTTAAAACTGTAAAATGCACGGTAATAAACTGTAAAGTTAGCAATTATAGTTTATTTCTGTAAAATTATCAATTTTATAGTTTAGTACTGTAAAATCAGCACATTTTACAGTTTATTACTATAAAATTAGCTGTATTACAATGTAAAAACATTATTTTTTTACAGAGTGTCTGTATGTTGTGTGTTGGCGTGTGTGTGTGCAATATATTTTTTGTTGATATCCTTAAGACTTGTGTGACTGAAAAAAGCTCTTCAATGCCGTCTAAAATAAATTTATTTTTCAAAGACTCTTTTTATAATATTACACCATATTTTTATAATTTTTCCGCAACATTTATTACAGCACTCACATCTACTCAATTCTATGGAGATAAGATTACATAAAGTTGCTGAAGTCTGATGCGAGAAGTCTCCATTTAATGTTTTCAACATCTCGTTACTTTAAGACTTTGAAATTACTGTCGAACCTCGTTAATTCGAGCACGCTTAAAACGAATTACTGCTGAGGCGAACCACATTCCCGATCCCCGCCCTATGGTTTCCAGTGTATTATTCTTCGGATATGACGAATTACGGTTAATTCGAATTGATTCTAAAGATCCTTTGGAGATCGTTTTAACGAAGTTCGACAGTATTAACAAATATACTAAATATAACATATTAATGGCAAGTCTTAATAACAGGCCATTTTATACGGTGTGAAATCAGCAATTTAAAAGAACTACGAGCTATACAGAGCACCTCTTAATTGCACAAAAGGTCTGCGCGAATTAGATTTTGTATCTTATCTAAATGAATAATTAATTTTTGTTGTAACATATAACACTATTTGCGAACTAAATATGCTTTAGTCATGAAAGTAATATGATTTTTTAAAAGCTTATTTAAAAGAGAAATTATAAAAAAAATAATACAAAAAACATTATTCAGCGATGAAGTGACTAATATTTTTTTTTGTTATAACTTAGTTTTGTTTAAATTATTATTAATTCATATTAAACCAGTGTCGGAACTCAACATGTAGTAATTTTTCATTGATTCAGATATCTTTTTTCTTCGAGTAATGTAAACCTACAAAGAAGAATTTTGATACATCTAAATGAAAGATGAACAATAAAACCCGTTTGGGAAAAAAATCCTGTAGATCAAGGTTTGCAGAAATAAAAAATAATTAATGCTCTGCAAGCAGTTTAAGGAATTTATTTTCTCTAAGTAATTATTTTTTTTGAAACTGAATAACTCGAACGATTTGTTTACAGTGCTCAAAGATTTAAAATTTTGAAAATTTAACGTAAACTGGAATAATGTAAGTTGTGTGTTATGAATTCAGAAACATTTGATTATCCATATCAACAGTTAATTATATGAAAAACATTCACAGTAAAAGTTTTTCAACAATAAATTAATCGCATGGGGAGGGGGGATTAATTTTCAATTTCCTTCATTTAATATTAAATATTTTTCAAGAACAATATTATTTTAAGAATGAATGCCGAGTATTATGGATTAGTAACAATAAATTAATAAACAAAAATGAGGAAAAATAAAGAGAAAAAATTGAATGCCATTTCACATAACATTAATATCACATGAACCCTGGTTACATAAGTTCTTTTGTTTATCATCACATACATTCCAATTAACTTAATTTCTGTAGTAGAAATTAATATATTTTTTCATATATTACTTTATACGTTAAACTTTAACGATATGAACAGCCACTTAGTCTTTCATAGTAGATTTACACTTATAATAGCCAACGAAATAGTTTGTGAAATGATTGTTCAACAAATAACAATATTTAAACATGGTGAAGAATGTAGCACATACCTTCGGATTGAAATATTAGAAATTGTCGTCAAGTTTTTTAAAATTGTGATAAATCAACAGCGTAGTTTGGGAGAAGACGCCATATTGGGGAAGATGCCGTATCAAGTGTTTCCCCCACAAGAACCAACAACTATCCAGTCAGTCAGAATGAAGGAGCATACATATTGAGAGTATACATAAATTGGTTTTGATGTACCGCTGGTTTAAGGGGTATTTTTATAGCGTTTTGTCATTTTTACCGCTCTGATGAGTGCCCGAAAAAGTGTTAAATGCCTTTGGCTAAGATGCCGTATTTTCTTTTGGGGAAGATGCCGTAGCTTTTCGACATGCCCTAGAGAAAACAATGATCTTACTCGAAACATAGATCTAGACAACGACACTGAACCGTCAGAAAAAATGCGATTCGATAAACTACATTGCTAAAAGTAGTCGGAGCAAAAAACTCATTTACGGCATCTTCCCCCTACGGAAATTGTACCGACGGCATCTTCCCTAACGGTATGGAGAAGATGCCGAAATGGAAATGTTTTGTAATAATTAATTTTCGGCGGTAAAAATATGTTCTTCAAAGTGAAAACTATTTTTTACCAATCACAAAAGTCTATATTTTGTGGGTAAATTAGATTTTTTTAAAAATAAAACCAATGCGCTATTTCATACAAATTAATGTTGAAAACTACGGCGTCTTCCCCAATCTACCCTAAATATGAACTGATTTTCACCATGATTATCACTAAATATCAGCAGATATTAACTAAAATACACAAAGAGCTTCATTTTACGAATCATACTCTTACACTACGAACTGTTAGTGTAAGTATCGTGGTAATATCTCAATCAAGATGAAAAGAATAATAATGTTTTCCCACAACTAACTAAAAATTTATTAACAAAATCATTTGTAATATGATTATATACAAATAGTGTTGGTAGACTACCGCTCACGAAGTTCAAGTTCATGAAATAATACTGAATTGAATCATAATTGAACAATTATTAGATACGATTAGCTTTGTCAATGCCAGAAATATTTTGTTTGATAATGTTTCCTTAAATATTGATTCAATTAATTCAATTGGTATGTATACATTTTATGTACAGTTTGCTTGATACACATCTTGTAACAGTTTGTATTGTTAATAAATAGTTATTGCACATTTCTCCCGCCTTTGCAATGGAACATTATTGACTTAAATTCACATAAATCGAATTTATTAATAGAAAGTTTTATCTTTCAGCTTAAAAATAATAAGCTAACTTTTAAATTCTCGAATAATTTAAAAAACTATTGAAATATCATTATCTTTGCAGAAAAGTATTCATAAAGTTTTAACAAGCCACCATAAAAAATTGCAATAAATATACAATATGAATAACTTGCAAAACATATTTTTCAAAGACATCATTCAATATCCATAGCATATATTAATTGAATATTTTTTTTGTACAACATTTACAAAATATTTACAATAATATAATTATAAATTCAGTGATTTAACGTCAAAATACATAATCAGTGCTGTGTAATTTTTTACAGTGTGTATTAATGTACCATTATGTTCAGAATATTCAAATTGGCAATACTTTATCAAAATTTGCATTAAATACTTTGAAAGTCAAAGATATGTTAGGAAAAAAGTGAAACCGAGAAATATTTATTTAAATCTTTGGTTTTATTTACAGCTACAAAAATAGTCTGAATTTGTGTGCTTCGTCTTCGGTACAATATTTATGGGCAGATTTAATTCCCAGTGAGAAAAAAAAATTAGATTATGCATTAGACATTGTTTTAAACATCTTACATTATTTAATCAGATGCACTTTTGACTAAAAGCCGCAAAATATTTTTGATATTCTAGATCAAGCAACCTTTGAAATTTTTCCAATTTTTTCCATAACTTTTGACAGATACTAAAATTCATGCTACCTTGAACCCATTTCAGGCTTGCATTTTAGGCTCATTTCAGGCTGATTAACTACTTCACCTTTTATAATATCTCTATGAAATATTAATAAAACAATCGAGCCAACTAGTACTTAAAATTTTAATTTTTCAAATCCTTTTACAATTACTACATTGCGTTACGTTTGAGACAATATTTTCCAGAATAAAAAGGAGGAAGGTTTAAAACTCTAATTTATTTTTCAACTTTTACTCAAATTAGCTAATGTATTGCAAGAGAGTAGTAATAGCTGTAAACTGATAAACACTATAATGGACTTCTTTTAAGTCCATATAGCTTAGTTAGACTATTCAATATAATTTTCATTATTGAGAATGCTCTTTATTGTGATGTGGAATCATTATTTACCAATGGAATAATTTTCAGTAATATTCAGTTTGAAATCGAGCAAAGCATTTTATAGTTTATTCTGTATCAGTAAATATGTATAAATTCTTATAGATTTACGTTACATATTCGTAATAACTCAGTAAAAAAGTTATCGTTATCTCATAGACAACAAATAATAATAAAAGTTTCAGATTTTTTTTGTTCTCAAAACAGGAAATAAAAGCCTCACAGTAATGCTCATAATTTATCCATTCAGAAATACTATTTACAGTATCTACATCATAATAGTTTTTCAAAATATAGACGTAATTAATGAATAAATTGTTATCTACAATATAATACACAATTTTCAAATATTTTTCTAGAAAAAGGTATTGTTTGTAATTTGTTATGTTTTAGGAGGTACAATAACTGAGTTCAAGATTATTGTAAAGAAATGTACTGCGAGAGATATGTTTATGAATGATAGACTGTGCAGTAAGTATTTTCATGAGCAAATTTTGCAGCAAATTTAAAAGTGCGCCAGTTTAAGAGTGAAAAATCTTTGCTTTTAATTTTGCATTCTCTAATTTAGACACATGTATACTAATAGTATTAAGTCGTAATACCGGAATAAGTATATGAGATGCGCAAGAGATATTTCGTAGATAAATAAAAAATACACATAAAAATGCGTTTTAATTTTATTTTAATTCATACGATTCTCAAATTAATTTCCATGTTAATGAATTAAAATAAAAAAAAATAATAAAAGTAAATAATAACAAAACTAATCATTTTTTTAAAATTCTTTCCTTAATATTGTAATGCACAAAAATAATTATCAAAAGAATTCCAAAAAGACCTGTCACAAATATTATGGCACTTGCGAGTTGAGAAATTTGTTTTGAAATAGAGAACAGCATAAAATAGTTATTTCACTTTATATGAAGTATGATTACTTTTAGTAAAAATAATCTCCAAGCCTTGAAGTTATATTTTCCCCGTAGAGGTCAAAAACATCCATTTTTTAAGATATTTGAGAAAACTTTCGCAGAGTGGAGTATTAAATATTGTTTCTTCGAATTACATTTAGTTGAAAAAAAAAAAAAAATCAGCACTAAAAGAATGTTTAAAAATTCTGTAAATGTAGTTTTCTTACAGATGTACTGTTTGCGTAAGAGAAACTCCAGTTGGAAGATCAACTCTCATTCACTGCAAAGGCAGTCAGTTTGTAAAGAAACACAATTTACAGTAAAGTCATAAGCAAAATTCTCTTTTAATATACTATTCTAATTTTATTTTAACTATTATTTTAATTCTTAATAATCGTCCGACACTAATTATCTTTAATATTTTTTCAGCTCAATGAAATAAACTACTTTGAGGGAAAAGAAATTCTCCACCAAAAAAAAAAAAAAAAAGTAGATTACTTACGAGATAAAAGGATTGGTCAACGGAATTTGTCTTTTCGTCAAAGATAAAATTAATTTGCAATGTACAATTAAAAGACACCTACGACATTTAAAATATTGATATTACTTATTTTCAAATGCCTTTTATTGACATCAAGTAATCAATTTATTTTAACATTTAGTGAGTGAAAAATTATTTTTCTATCGGATCTAAACTGGTGAAAGTATAAGGCAGCTTTTAAGTTACGAATTCTTAACTTTGACAAAAGGCAGATCTTTTATATTAAAAATATAGCACACATGTAGGTATTTTAAATTTTGAAATACATATTATCAAAGTTTGGTTTTGCAAAAATTGCTCATTGAAAAAGAATATACTAATAAGACATAATAAATTAGTGCACAGGATCTTTGACTTCAGTTTCGAAACATCGCTCTCTACATATATGATCACAATATTTACGCTATACTTTTCACACACGTCATCAAAAATACACCTTATCTATAGACGACACACTTAGACATTTATACAAACATGAGTTTCTATACACACTTCATTGGATATGTTTATTCTTGATATGACTTCGATTTGAAGTTCAGCTAAATCTACGTTGTCGAAAATCGACAAAAAATAGAATGCACGAAGAAAAAAGCACATTGATAATCTATAAATTCTTACATGGGCTTTTTAAAAACTTTTTTTTTGTCTCCAATATTTGCTCTTCCATTTCACATTTGATTAATGATATCATTTCACAGATTATATACATGAATAAAATAATTATGCGGATATATTTCATACAGAATTCTACATAATCGCAACTGGTTTGGAAATTTCAGTGTTCTGAAGATTCAGGAATTTCAGACACATGTTTTTAACCAATTCGGGATCTCTTTTTTTAAATGTTTAAAAAAAAAAAAAATATCATGCATGTTAGAAAATATTTATTTTCCCGTGGCTGAGAAAATGAAAACTGGTTTAATTATTTCACTTCACATCGCTTTGTTTAAACCATTTAATTTAAAACTTAAAAAAAAAAAAAGAAGAAGAAATAGTTAAATGAATTGATTTTTTTCAAAAATATTTTATAATGAATGTAAGAGCCAAAAATTAGTTTCAATCCTCTTGATAACAGATTTTGTTTATAGCTATCGTAATTAATCTTTAGTTTATATTTATCCACAATATAGCAACCGTACGAATTTCGTGCTGAATTTTTGTGTAATAAAGCATTCAAAGAAAAATACGTTTTTATGCTTCTAAGAGGAGAAATCTTTTCAAAAAACGATTCTTTCAAATAATAAATTGAAACACACTGCCTAAATATTTCCTCTCTCCTTCAGCGTTCTTAAAATGAAGAGCAAATTAGGAGAAAAATTATTTACAAGACAAACACAATGTGTTATTTACAAATGGATCATGAATTTGTGCATTATCTACATATTTTAGCTCCAGAAAAACATAGTTATTTAGGCAAATAAACATTAATTTTTAAGAAGTTTAGATTTTAATTAACAACTTAAGCAGAAAGTTAACTTAGACTGATAATATTTAAACGAACTGTTCAAAATGATTTTGCAACTGATATTTTTAATTTTAATTTTTATGTTTGCATTAAATTGTTTAAAAATAACATAAGTACTTCAAAACTGAATCGGAAATAAATATCAATACATATTGATATTTTATTTCAAAGCGTTGAAATAAAATATCAATAATTTTATTTCAAAGAGTTGAAATCAATTTCAGATTGTATGCTGTTTAGTATATGTAATAAAAATCGGTGGTATTTATTACAAAATCTTTTTTTTTTCAGTTTAGCGGTTTGCAGTTTATCAATTGAAAGCATTCCAAATGACTATGATCTTAAAATAAAACTTTTCTTCAATGTCAATCTAGCGTAAAACCCTAACAAGTAAATCAAGAAAGAATTTCTGTTATTTTTTAATAAATATTTATATCACGACTATTATATACAGTACTTAAAACCATCAGCAAACTTAATAACATTAAGTTGAGAATGCATTCTTTGATGGATATGGTAAATGATATGAACATCATAGAAATGTTATAATTAACAAAAAATTAAATAAATACATTTTCATATCACTTACCTGACACATGCAAAACACAATTATATTTGAGACACATAAAAAGTTTATTACGTACTAAATTGGTCGAGAAAACGTAGGACGATTGTTATTATAAGAGAGAAATATACATGTTTATGCATATTTGAAATATGATATGTATAGCGGGAACCAATTTGAGTTTTGTTTACACAAAACTCGGTATGGCTAGCATTGATTCCTGATATGTACGTCAAAGCTCTCATATATCTTCATCAGAAAGTATTTATACTCATTAGAATGTATAGAAGTTGCACTATACACAATTGACGACATTATACAACAATTTCTGTAAATGAAATGATTGGAAATTTATAGCAAAAGAAGTATTACTAGAGCATGTAAAGTATTGCAACGCAATTTAATAGACAGCCAATGTAGAACCAACAAGCGTTAACTATTTCCGTTTTGATTTTTTAAGGGCGATAGGGCACACGCCATTGTACAAAAACAAAAGTGATTGGATATCAAATGTATAAGTAATATTGTTTTTATGTTACACAATCATTGGAATAATTGGGTTAAAAAAAAGGCCGAGTGATAGAGAGAGAGAGAGAGAGTGAAAGTTACTTTATAATTTTTTTTTTTGAAAACATCACAAAACTCCATACTTTCCCGAAAAACTTGTGGTTCTTAAATAGTTAAATCATATAATCAGTCGGAAAGTAAAATAAGGTAACGTAAATTGATAGATAAATATAGTTTACACCATGCTAATTATGAGGATTGAGATATATCAGATGAGTAATTTTTAGATGAATAATAATTTTATATTTGTTATCGTTAATGAAAAAGATTAAAAGA
Source organism: Uloborus plumipes (assembly GCA_038373865.1). Taxonomy (NCBI): domain Eukaryota; kingdom Metazoa; phylum Arthropoda; class Arachnida; order Araneae; family Uloboridae; genus Uloborus; species Uloborus plumipes. The sequence continues at coordinate 45,318 of JAXGGA010007229.1, read as the reverse complement.
TTACATCTATTTTAAATTTAAAAAAAAAAAAAAAAAAAAAAAAAAAAAAAAAAACAGGCTGAAGTCAGAAAGACACCACATTTCATAGTCCAATGAAATCACATTGAATAGTGATACACATCAAAAACTAACACTTAATGAAAAAAATTTCAACGATAGCACCATAGCTGAAAACTGCACCAAATATTAGAAACGTTAATGGTGAAAAATTGCTAATATTTTTAAGCATTTGAACTATAGATAAGTTTTTAACGCAATGATTTTAGAGCAACTAGAATTTTACTGAAAGTAAACGTCAGAAAAAAAAACATTCGGTAATGATAACTATTTAAAACAGTAAGTAGTTAACAATTGGTTTATAGTTTAACTTTGAGGTAAATAATCTAAATTGCTCTCTAAGAAGTATGTACAAAGCGTATCCTTTTCAATACATTTTGATTTTCATTTTCTTTTAATAGTAAAGATAGAAGCTACCAATAGATGGCAGCATAACTGCAAATTTTTACAAGCATCAAAACCTTGTAAAAATCAGTGATTTCTACGTTTCAGTTCCAATTCTTCAACACTTTAAAATTGAAGTAAACGTAACTAATGAGATTTAAAGTTGAGATAGAAAAGGTCTTTTCAATGCGAGTAGAGATGGTATGAATTAAAACAGTAAGGCTAATGATACAACTTGAAAAATCAAGAAAAAAAGGAAGTCCTTCAAAAAAAAAAAAAAAACTTAATTGTGAAATAACTCAACTAATTAACAATGACTTTGAAAAAGCCCAAAGTAAAACGGAATCCAACAATACTCTTAAATATACACGGATATATATATTACAGCACAACGACACATTATCTTACCAGATTTTTGCAATTTTCATTTTTTGTACAGTAAAAACTTTAAAACACCCCAACATATTCATAGACTCTGAAGTTTCAAATCTAAACAAATTAGTTTTTTGAAAGTTAGAAATTAGACAAGCTTACGCTAAGTCAATTTAGACCCTAATACAGTGTGGTCTAACCTGGAATGGCCCTATAATTTTTTTTTCATCGGTTTGATTTAGTTTTTCTCAATACATCTCAGATATGTTTCCTTTATATTGAGGCTTCAACTTTTAAAACCTACAGGTTGTTTCGCCCTTGCTATTATTTAATAGAGAAAAATTATTAAATAATTCATACAGTAAACTACGGGAGGGTTGACTTTGGGTGTTCCGCACCTGACACATGAAAATGAATAAAATTTTGAATAACAATATAATTTAATCTATATATATATAAATGAATGTTGGTAAATGTGTATATGTGTGTGTGTGTTCCCTAATATCTCAGAAACTACCCGGGAGATTTGGCTGAAATTTTCACAGTTTGTTCCTTTTGGTACTGGGAAGGTTTAGAGACCAGTTTCAACATAATCCGATGAGTAGTTATTTTTTATTTCAATTTTAGACCTGATCCTGTCTTTGTAATTTCAATTTTAAACTCCATTTTCGAAGGTTTTCATCAACCCAATCGAGTATTTAGTTTATCAACTCAACTTTCTGGCAGATAGTTGGAGTTGCTAATATCATTTCCACATTTCGTATTAAACGTTCAAGGATCAAATCGATTCCAAAAGTTATGTTTTTTTAGCTTTTCTGCGTGTGGGGAAAGTTTAAGTTGGAAATCAATCGGGACTTCTTTAGACACGTGTCACTTGACATAATTTTTAATTTCAAGTTAGGCAGTGCAAAGCCAGGCCACGCAGCTAGTAAAATATAACTACATTAAACTCTCGATTATCCGCGAAGGTCTTGGGAAAGAAACAAATACAATAAACCGGTTTTTTTCGAAAAAGCATGAATTTAAATTTTGTTTTTTTCTTAAAATGTCCCAACAAGAGGTAAAATTATTTCTTCAATAAATAATTTTACCTGGGCGTTATTGTAAGTACCACTTCTGTATAGATTTTATATGCTTGAAAAAATCAAATACAAATAATTTTTTACGCTGTACTGCAGTACTAAGCGCAAAAGTGGTATCTGCAGTCAAGCTCAAACTGAGATATAACTTTTTAAAGTTTTGCGTCTCCACGTATTTGATTGAGATGATACTTTTTCAGAATTTTTTTAAAGGTATTTGCCGTCTTCAAATGACCATATAAAATTTTATTCAGGTAAAATAAGTCAAAAAGAGCCACCTGGTGGCGACAACATTTTGTTAAAAAGTGCAGATACGATTTTTGTGCTTAGCACGGCAGTGTACCTATCTTCAATGTTTGTACATATCACGTTTTAAGCGTGATGCAATTATTTTTAAGCAAAAGGCATTTTTTATCTTCTTTACCCCTTATTTTATGCTGTTTTTTTGGATTATCCGCGATTTCCGTTATCTGCGATACCCGTGCCACCCAATTCCGTGGATAATCGAGTGCACTGTATGTAAAACCAACTCCATACCAAATGTAACGATAAAAAAGAGCTTACTTCTGTTTAATGAAAGTAATAAGACCTACAACAAAATCTTGGTAAAATTATAGAGAATGATTGTGCCGCAAGTGACGTTGGAATGATTCAATGCTATTTAAAATTTTTAAAAAGTAGTAAGATTAAAGGATTTTTTTTCAAGTTTTAAATTTAAATGTATTTTTTCATCAAAAAGGGAGGAGGTCAACAAAAGTGAATAAGTGGGCCACATGCAGTCCGAGGGTTGGACCACACTGTTATGCAAAAAGTTGTCTTGCAATACGTCATACATTACACAAACACATAACGAGTGCTTAAAATTTTAAAAGTATTTCCTTAAAACAGAATTTTCCTTAAATATCAGTTAAATATCACATGTTTTTTAACTGAAAGTATCCATTGAAGACACCAAAAAGAATACAAACTAATAAATTATTCTACAGTAGAATAATTGCGAGTTTTGGAATAAAGTTTATCCCGTGCTAAGTAAAATGATATGCTTATGGTTAGTACCGTTATCATTAGTACACATCCCGTTATCAAAGAAAATCTTTGGAGAACACTTTGACATCACATACAAATGAAAGACTTAAGAACGTATCAAAAACAATTAAAACTTGATGAAAACGGACATTTAGAGCAATAGTTTCAACAGTTTATAAAACAACAATAAAGCACTGATATGTTACATGATATGTTATATCAGCATATGTAGTGATATGTTTTTTCTTGGCGCAAAATCAGCAATTCTACTACGTGCAGCAGAATTGTAACATAAATCTATCTACAGCACAACGTTGCAAATAAAGACAGACGCAACATACATGCAAACCAATGTTTTAAAACCACAATTGATCTTCACAACAATACTGATCGATTGATTAATTTATACTCCACAGTGATTACTGAAATTAATTTTCAAAATTATTTGTACATTAAAACGCATTTACATGTTTATATTATTGATATATATAATATTATATATTATTTTGTTTCCTCGTAAAATAAGGTTTTCCAAATGATTTGTTAATTTCTCGGGTAGAGCATTATTCAGTTCAAATAATTGATTAATGAACTAGATGCTTTAAATAAAAGAATTTTGAGCCAGTAAAATACTTGATACTTCAAAGCATGAAATGTTTTTTATTACTTGATCTTTGTTAAATTTTTCTAATAATGCAAGCATGCAATAGTTGTCAATGAAACATGCATAAAGTATAGCAGTCTGTGTATGAATATTTTAAGTAAGTAGGATAAGAATCTTAGTAACATTTCACGATCGGCTATTCAGTGAATGAAACGGACTTTTTTTTTATTTTCAGGACAATCAAATACACTTTTATTTCCATCTTATTTCCTTGGAGAATCTGATGATTTTGAAATTGTTTGCAAGATGAAACACCTTTTTTTGATGCGACAAAAAGTAAAGGCGAATTAAAAAATATTCTTATATTTTTATCACTCAGTCGAGACATTGCTCATTATTATTTGCATCCATGAATTTAATGACTTGAATTTTTTTTTTTCAATTTTTGATAACTATATTAGTTTTGGACATTTTGAATACTTATTTTGGTTAACTATACTTCAAAAGTTTCTCTTCAGTTTTATGCCAATAGATTTCATACTACTACTATAATGTGAGTGGCGCAGTTCAAAATAGAAACTGTGTAACAAAGTTTTCCCAAATGACTGTGACAAAAAATGTTTTAAAATAAAAAATTGACTCGTATTTCATTTATCTTAATTGAATGGTATTTCGTTGTATGCTTAATTTTTGAGAGCTATACGAGTTTTGGATGGCTTGAATACTATCTTTGAATAATTATATTTTAAAAGTTTTTTTTCAGTTTTATGCCAATGGATTTAATAATAGCGAAATATGAGTGGCGCAGTTCAAAACAGAAGCTGTGTAGGCAAGTTTCCCTGGTTGATAGTAATAGAAGCTGCTTTAAAAATTTTAAATTAAATAATATTTTGATCTATGTTTCTAAAAGTTAGGGAATGCTCTCTAATCTATGGTACTAAAATAATAAAGTAAAGGATGTCCACAAAATTTCAATACATATTAGTAAAATACTTGTTGTTATTACCAAATACTAGTAGCCATCGATCTTTTGGTCCCTTGTTAATATTAAGCACTTATGGGTATTTATTAGTTAAACTTTATAGGAGACTTATTTAGACATAAAAAGTATTGACCTTCCTTTAAATTGAAATGCATAAAACCCTTATTTTGTTTTAGAAAAAAGGACTAGAATAAAGATACGTCTCCTCTTGGTTAAGCAGTTTTGAACGTTTTGTACGTACTGCATTAGAAGTAGCACCACATCCACTTGGTAGTCTTGTCCACAAAAGCATTGAAGTACAAGGGAACTGTTTGCCATCCGTTCTGTAGTTAAAGCTCCTCTATAAGCACTAGCTGATTTCGAGCGGCCATTTTTACTCTTAAATCAAAAACTTTCTATTGGAATTCATCATTTAGCAGGCTTAGAACATTTAGAAATACCTAGATCATATGCACCCAGAGATAAAGTTTGCTCCTTTTAAAGACTTGAAGATACTTCTTAACCCCTTATCTGTGACGCCTACACTCAGGTCACTTAAAACAAATATTCCAATTTTGGAATGCTTTGTTAACTTTTGTTTTGCCTTATGATGTAATATGTACGACGATGTGTATTTAAAAAAATAAAAAATCAAATACAATATTTTAAAAGATCCAATTGCTTTTGTTTCTTTGTTTTCTACAATGTTCATTTTTTATTTAAAATTCCAAGCATGAAAATTGGCTTGACTTTCAAGGGGTGTTTTCGAGCTTCAAAGCATAAAGCATGCTTGGAAAAGCATTAAAGTTATCTCTGTACGCACCCACCTAACGCAAGATCAATTCATTGACTTTAAAACACTGGTTTCCACAAAATACAAGATACTTTAACTTCATCTCAAACTCGTATCGCTAAACTCTATAAGATTCAAACATAACGCTCATTCCCGCATCTACAACAAGGAACTATCTCTGCCACTATATACACCTAATCTGCCCTTCCCGCCTGCTTGGCCTGCTGCAGTGCTTGGTCGCAGTGCTTGGCGTCCTCCTCCATCTGCTTCATCTTGAGGCACATCTCCTCCATGTTGAGCAGGCTGCCCTCCAGGCTGTGGGCGAAGAAGTCGGAACTGGTCTCCTTGGAGCTGAAGAAGGAAGAGACGCAGAAGGTGATGTGGTCGCTGCAAGGGTTGTACGAGCATCCGTATCCGTCGGGCACGACGGGGCCGTAGCCGACCAGCACGCCGTAGTTCGTCGGAAGCTGCAAAAGCATTGTGTGTGTCAATGGATTTAAAATTTTGAGAAGAAAACTGGTCAGAATAGACAAGCATAGTCACTACCCCTTGTCTGGAGCAAAGTAGAACGAAACTAAAATCTTTGGATGCCGTAAGCTAGCTATTTATTACTTGCTTTCAGTCAAATTTGACTTAGAATGGTAGTTTTTTGGAAAAAAATTTGCGTGTTTTTTTTTGAATGCGATAGTTCTTTGGCTGTCTGAAAAGTTTCCGACCTCGATATGAAAAAGGCAAAACTTATGAAACAAAGAGAGATGTTCTTATTAAGGAGTCTTTTGGAAACTTGGAACCGTAATTTTGGCTATTTTTAGTTCAAATTGTGTGCGTGACAGTCACACTAGTGAGTTGCTCCAACAGTTTTTTTGAAAATAGAAAAAATCGAATATCAAGCTCTGATTCGATACTTGTTTTAAAAAGGAAATACGCCTTCACAAATTAAAAAGGAGTTGAAATATGTGTATGGGTACTCTGCACCATCGTCTACAACCATAAAATTTTGGGTAGTGGAATTTAAACGTGGCCGTACTAGCTTGAGTGTTCATGAGCGCTCAGGTCGACCCAAAACTGCTACCACTGATGAACACATTGCTAAAGCTCATCAAATGGTGCTTGATGACGCAGATTGAATGTGAGATATATAGAAGAAACTATGAACATGTCTAAGGAATGCGTATGCCACATTTTAAATGAGAAATTAAGCACACGGAAGCTGGCTGCACTTTAACTGCCGCGTTTGCTCAATTTGACCAGAAACGTGCCCGAATGAACATTTGCCGCTCACTTCTGGCACAATGAACCAAAGTTTTTCTGACGACTTATCACTGTGGATGAAACCTGGATTTATCAGTACACTCCAGAAACAAAAACGCAGTCAAAACAATGGACTGCAAAGTGAGAACAGCTCCACAAAAGTCCAAAACAGTTTCTTCTGCAGGAAAAGTGATGCCGACCGTTTTCTGGTATAGCCATGGACTGATAATCATTGACTACCTTAAAATGGGAAAAGCCATAACAAGAGCATACTATTCTACTCTTCTTGACAAATTGAAGGAGGAAATAGAAGAAAAATGGCCGCATTTGAAAAAGAAAAAAGTTCTTTTTTATCAAGAAAATGCTCCTGCTCACACCTCAGTGGTTTCAGTGGCCAAAATTCACGAGTTAAGGCTCGAAATCATTGAATACCCACCCTACTCACCAGACCTGGCCCCAAGCGACCCTTTCTTGGTCCCTTAGCTGGAAGAAGCACTTGGAGGACAAATGTTTTCTTCAAATGAGGAGGTCATAAACTTTGTCAACAGCTTTTTTGAGGACATATTTTCACCATTACTTTTGGATGGGTTAAAATGATGGGAGCATTACTGGATGACGTGCGAAGACTTACAAGGAGACTATGTTAAAAATTAACAGCCAATTTGGACGATAAAAATATTTTATCTATGTTAGGTCGGAAACTTTTCAGACAACCCTCGTACATTAAAGTAAAAGGAAAAAGTTTTGAAGATGTTAAAATTAGTTTCTCATTCCCTTACCTGACTAGTGGAAAGCCTGAAGTTTAAGTATTCAAAATAAAATTTGTCTTTGAAAAAAGGCAGGTCATCTCCAGTTTTAGCTTTTGCCAGTTCTTTGAGAGCTAGAAGATGGTTATCTGGTCCCTCACCATTGACTGTCTGAAAAATAGTAGACATTAAATTTATAAGGATGTTATATGCATTATACACACATATAGTTTAGCGTCTTATAACATTTTCAATAGTTAACTGAATCATTTGTGTTAACTTTGCACCATTTTATATTTTCTGCAATTTGATTTCAAAAGAAACTGTAACATCACTTTGTTAGCAATCTTAAGCGATCTATTTAGCTTTTCAACATAAAATTATTTTAATTTTTCTGGCTTTCAAAACTGAGAAATTTTTACTAAAATAATTTATGTTGCAACACATTTCTCGACAAGTTAACTAATATTACTAAGAATTTCAATATTTATTCGGAGAGAACAAAAACTTACATATATCATTATTTCCGTCTGTTTTTTAATGCATGCTTGGAACAATTTGACCTTGTCTTCTTCCTAAAAGTAGAAATAAAACTGAAACTGTTGTGTTCTTCTGATGAACAACAAAAATATAACATGAGTTTTTAAAGCAAATAATATTAGTGATAATAATAATGATATTAATAGGAGCAGTAGTTGTACTAATAATAGCAATAGTAATAATAATGACAATAATAATTGGTTACTGATGCCAAATTAATTTTTATACCAATCTCTGGTTAATTTTCATATTTAACTCGAATTTTAACTACGGTGGAAAGCTCATTGAAATCAGTTTATATCGAAAATAACTAACACATTGCGCAGACAAATCCCACCTTTCTATGTTTATATGTAAGACAAAGAACGTCTATCTTCAATTTAGGATGAATCATTTACTCTAAGTACGGTTTTTACTACACTCTGTTAATACATTTATTGGAATGTTTCTCAAGTTACAGGCTTACAAATAGATTGAGATTAATGGAAATTGAGGCACATTCATTTGCTTGTAGAAAATTAGATATAATATTTTTAGAATGGATTTTGTATCAAATTCAAATTCGAATTCAAATTCAAAAAAAAAAAAAAAATCACAAAAATGACTTCTTCTAAAGCATATATTTTAGCCAATGATTTTAGTGCCTTGATCGCAATGATAAAAGCAAATGACATCTGTCTATCTGTTTAGCTAAATTTCTGGGAAACATCATTGTTAAAAGACTAAAAAACTCTTAGTTGAAAAAATGAGTCTTTAGTTAGCCAATCAGCTTCGTGAGTGTGGTCAGAAACGCTTTCATGCTGAAAGTCTGAAAGTAACACCAGTTTCACTTTTTTTTAATCTAAGGTAAGATTCATCAACAGAGTGTGAATCGAGCCCACTTGACTATTAGTGGCATGTTAAACCTTAGACATGAAAACTTAACAGGTTAATAGTCCGTGTCAAAAGTTATTGAATTTACTACTCCAAAACATTCTTGATTTACCGTAAAGTCGGGTTATTTGGACCCACAAGGAGGTTACTTAAGCCCACAGTAAAATGATAAAATCTGGGTTTGGTACTAGCATTAGAGACTGCAGAGTGCTTCTACCTACAGGAGAAACGAGGAACTACGTGCAAGTCTTCAACTAATAAGTACCAAACCTAGATTTTATCATTTTACTGTAATGGGCTCAAGTAACCCCTTAGGGTCCAAGTAACTCGACTTTACGGTACCAAGAGAAACATTATTTGAATTTCCCATAGAGGTACTCTACTGCTCAAAAAGTTTCAAATTAAAACTTATAATATTTTTTTATTGGATTCAACTCGAATTTTTGTTAAAAAAGAAACTAGTAAGAAGTGCATGTGTTATCGCGTACAGAGAGCTCTCAAAGCAAGCGTGTCTATCAGTCAGCCGTTAAGGCACATCTTGGTAACCTTCATAAAACTTTAAGAGCTCTGCGCCGATGTTTGTCTTAACGTATGCGCTTTGAATTATACCCCAATAATTTTAAAGCTTGGTGGAATTTTACGCAAGTTGCGTGAAACTTTCCTCCTACAAATAGCGATTTTTAAAATCGGAACAGCATATTCCAGAAGTTGAGAAACGGGATTCGTTAACAATGGTAACCTTTAGGCTTGGAGTCGATTACGAGAAAATATAATCGATTACGATTATGATTACGATCGTGAAAAATTGGAGATTACAATTACGATTACGATTCCAGGTAGCACAAATAACCTTTAAACGTTTTATAAACGTTTTTAAGCGGTTGTTACAGCGTTAATAACCATTTTACAACCTTTAAAAAACGAAGTGTGCTACTTGGGATTACAATCCTTAGTCAAATCGCAATTACGATTACAGCAAAGATTAGATTATGTAAAAAAATGTAATCGACAACGATTATTATATGCCGAGTACGATTTCGATTTTACGATTACAGCTTTGGGATATGCAGAGGAGAATAGAGAAATTTTTGTTAGGGGGGTCAAGTTTCAGTGCACCTTATAAGTAAAGCGGAAAGAAAACGAAGCATGCAAAATTTAAACCTGCTTTAAAATATCATACAGTATTGCACAGCAAGTAATTCTGTTAAATTAACCATTTATTTATTTTGGTAAACATTTACTGTTACGAAAAATATAAATTGGTAATACATGTAATAAATATTGGAGTTACAAAATTCTTAAAGGGAAATTTTTATAAAATTTTAATAGAATTCAGTATTTTTTAAACATAATAAATGTTTTAAAAATCGATAAATACACAACTTTTTCTGCTTTTATATACTTAGTAATTAAAACTAATACGAGCACTAAAGTATAAACTAAGATTAAATTACATGTGAAAATATTAAAAAAAAAAGTCATGATTACACAATTACAAGGTAAAATTACTATTATTGAAAGAAAGATTACAATAACGATTACACGAGAAATCTTTGATTAAAACTACAATTACACGATTACGTGTGTCCCATTTCCAAATTATGATAATGACAACGATTACGAAAAATGTAATCGTTTACGCGGATTACGATTACGTAATCGGCGATTACTCCAAGCCTGGTAACCTCACATATTTTTTTTTACACTCTTCGTTTTACTCCCAACTCACCGAAACTTGCTGATCGTCACACATCACCTTCACCCAAGCTAAAGCTTCTGGCGTAGCAGCACGGATGTTGTCAACTCTGCCGTGCTTGAAGCGTCGCAGAGAAGCACTTTCATAAGTTGATACTAACCTGCGGTGAACTCTGAAACAAAAAGAAGAAGTTCATAGCATATAGACTTCATGGTTGACATGTTCGATACTTTTCCGTTAAAGGTGCGTCACTTGACGCATTTGAAATTTTTGGCGATTTTATTTCATTTCTCGCCATTGCAAACCAAAAAATTCGTAGTTGTCGGCATTATAAGGTTGCAATACACTTGTAGATATCAGAAATCTCTGTTAACAATTTTTCTATTTTTACCAATTTAGAAAGCGAACAAATCGACAAAGTGACGTACCTTTAAAGGAAAAGTACCAAATTTTCTTATTTTCTGAAAATTTTGCGTGTTATAAAATTAGTTTCTTTATGAAAATATCAGGTAAATTGAGACACAATGTTTAAAAGCACAAATAAGGTTAAAGTATTAAAAGTCTTAAAAGGGGCAAACATGTTTCGGAGGCAACAGCCTCTTTCTTCAGTGCCCGGCAAGCAAATGGAATGAAACCGGATCATGGGAGAGTTTAAATACGAAAAGGAAAGAAGATGGATCACTCAGATCTAAGCATATACTGAAGTAATATTCGACGTATCAAAATATGTACATTTTAGCCAATCGATTAAGGTTTGAGAGATGTGTGGAACAGCAAAAGATTCGCTACAGAGATTATTTAAATTTTTGGGAACATAAAAGGCTTCTAGAAAGTCTAATTCACCTACAGTAGTAGGTCTGCAAAGGATTTTGGCTTCTGAAAAAACACGTTTTTTCAGCAGCGATACAACAAACGATATTACAAAGCAGCGATACACAATTTGTCGGCAATTATTTTGTTTTCACTCATTTCTCCTTCTCTCTCATAGGTACAGACTTTTTCTAATGTGAACAATTAACTTTTAAATTTGTTTGTTTTTTCTAAACTTTGTAGAGTCAACTCAGAAAGAAACTTATTTATAATGAGGCTTTATATAATTTTGTAATGTGAGTTTTGCACATAAGATTCGATATTTTATGACGGAATGCCGTAGAAAAGCATAAAAGAATTGCTTCAATTGCCGCTAGATGGCAATACTGTCTCAAATTGATCAAGATTTAAAGCGTAGAACGTTGAATAAAAAAATCATGATTTTGAGATTTGCCAGGAACTCGCAAATTAAGATAGCTCCACGATGCAAACGCTCTCCAAACTAGAGCGAAGGGAAAGAAAAAAAATCTATGCAGAAAAAAAAGCGACTGTTATTTAATTTGGAGGCAAGCGCTCTTAAATCACGAAGATATCTCTCTTTTTTTTCAGTACAGTTTTCTCTTGTTGTCTGACATAACAAATTCGGCAGGGAACAATTTTTCGCATTGCTTTTTCTACTCTTCACTGAAAGATTACAATGGTTTTTATCGTTTTAATCAGGAAGCCGAAAATAAAATGTCTTGTTATTTTCAGCAAAAAGGGAGACTAATGAATTTACATATCGATTGAAAGACTTTTCCTTGGTAAAAGAAGGTTTTTCATTTGAAAAAAAAAAAAAAAATGTTACGAAAAGTATAATGACACAGGCTAAGTTCGAATTTCGTTGTTTTTGGAAAGTTTTATAGAACATATTAGTAAAAGTTTTGTGAACTATCATGCGTCATCCAAGCATTTCGTTTTGGTTATTATTATTATTATTATTATTATTATTTTAAATTTTACATGAAGAGAGTTTCGTCTTCCAATTAATACTCGCTTTGAGACACTCCTATACTCATACATATGTTAAAATAAATCTAACTCGTAATACAAAAAATAGGACTTTAACGGAGAGCTTTTCTTCGGCTTCTTTTTCTAATTTTTTGGCGAGAATTTTGTTGCGTTAAAGAGCGGAAAGCCAGGCCTGTCATTTAGGGGAATTAGGGAGTCAATACCCCCCCCCACCCCCATGGCATTGAGAAATCAATGTATTAAATATAAGTAGGGGTTTTTTTTTTGTTGTTTTTGATGAAATCGCATTGTGTTTGCACCCTCCTGGAAAAACTTGGAACGATGCACCAGCACAAAGCTTGTAATTTTTTACCTTTCGTCAGCTAAATGCAGTGTTATTACTGCAATTTTATTCAAAACTGTTGGGGATAAATTTTAATGTGATTCTTTCAGAAATACGTGTACGTAAAACGGTTTTGTCAGGTTAAAAATCAAGAGTTAATACAGCATAAGTCTAGTGTAACAACTACATTCTCTATACAGGAGATTTAAACAGTCGCTAATTTACAAAACAACGGTCTGCTGATTTCGCATTCATCAAGAATTAATACCCCAATAATCTCTCTCGTTGGTCTAATTACTGGATATGTTTACCATTAAACACAGGACTGCGGAGTCAGAGGAGGGAAAATGACCGACTGCTGCAATTTTAAAGCCTCCGACATCGATAGCCGGCTCCGACACCCTTAGAGCAAAATGAGCCTGGCTTTGACTCCATGACTTAGGTTCAGGTTCTGTAGCCCCGGAAAAGCTTTATACTTGGAGTTAAATCCTATGCATAACTAAGCCAAGAGAGCTCATCTGCCGCATGCGTAGTATGAAGCGCATACGTGCCTAAAGGCTATAAAAAACTGTTGATTCTTTCTACTTGTTCAGTTCCGTTAGTTTTGTTCAGTTATGTTTTCAGTTTATGTTGAATTGCTTTCAGTTGGTTTAAAGATGGTAATAAATTGAAGTTGTTTTTACTTGAATGTATTCTTTACAAACTAAACTACCGTCCACTAAAATTATAAGGAGCATCAAACACTTGGAGAGAAGGGGCTTTCCAGTACTCATCTGGAGCGCGGGACTCTATTTCGAGGACAAGCCAGTATTATGAGGGAAAACCAGATACTCGAGAGTCAGACCCGTTCACTTACATCGTAAAAGAATTTGTGTAACCTTCTCTATAAATTGCTACACTGCAAAAAAAAAAAAAAAAAGCTGTTGTTTTTACAGTATCGGAAGTTAAAGTTTAAAACTGGAAAATCACAGTAATAAACTGCAACACTAGAAATTTTACCATAAAATTAGCTTCATTATACTGTAAAAACAGCAGTATAATACTGGCAGTAGAGGTTCCAGTTTAAAACTATAAAATGCACGGTAATAAACTGTGAAACTACCAATTTTAGTTTACTACTGCAAAATTAACAATTTTGTAGTTTATTACTGTAAAATTAGCTGTATTATACTGTAAAAACATCTTTAAGCTTTCTCTACTGTAAAAACATCTTAAAACATTATGAAGCTTTATTTAAGAGAAATAATAACTGATTTTCTCATCCAGCTCTCTTGGATTAAATATTTTACAGAGGCTTTCTTTAAAAACATAGCAGGATTCTAATAGATGACTAATCCACGGACTGATTAGGTAATTTATTTTGTGACTAGAGCTAGAGGAGGCATTAAACTGTTCACTGTTAAAAGATCAAGCAAAGGAACAAAATACAAAATGAACACTACTTTTGTGTAAAATATAGTCGAAATATATAAGATATGGATCCTTTAGGGGAGAAGTCCTAGCCAAAATTTCTGTTAGAATGGAGTCTACACTATAAAAAATAGATGTTGTTTTTGCAGTATCTACTTATATTAAAAACTGAGTATCTTTCTAACTATCTTTCTTTCTAACTATCTTTCTTTCTAACTATCTTTCTTTGTAACTATCTTTCTTTCTAACTATCTTTCTATGTCACGCTTCTTTCTCCTGAACGCCAATGAACTGAAAGTCGAACCAGGTACCGATAGATAGGTAATTTTTCAAGCTTCATTAGTTTCAATCTATATAATTATACGATTTTAATTAGCGAAGATATCAATTAATAAGTAGTCAAGTTTAAAGTGATTAAGCCTAATAAATGATTAAACTTCCAAGACATTTTTTCTTACCGTTGCCATTTTGAATTAAAACGTTAATTAAATTATTGAACTATTTAAAATTCCAAGATATTTATTTCTTTCCGTTGCGATTTTAAGGCAGGAATTCAAGTGAAACACGGACAATCGCAACTCACCAATGCAATCGCAAATTCCAAAATTTGGATTCAAGTGAAACGAATTCACTTGAATTCGACTTACAGTAGCGGTTGCAATATGCGATCGCCTCGAAGCGACTGCAATGGTGTTTCACTTGAATTCGGCCCTAAATTAAAACGTTAATTAAATTGAACTTTTTAAAATGAAAGAGTGTTATTTTTTTCCATTGTCATTTTAAATACGTGTTATAACAAAGTTCTAACAATTGTTTTTATTCTAATTATTAATGACATATTTTTTCTCAGGTACCATTTTGAAAATGTGTTTTTAAATAAAATTGCAATTGCTGTTTTTAGAAGGGACTTTTCTGGCTGCGATCCATAAGTAGTCAAATTTAAAGCGAATGTTTAATTAATAAGTAGTCAAATTTAAAGCGATTAATAAGATTATTTAATGATTAAACTTCCAAGACATTTTTTCTTACCGTTGCCATTTAAATTAAAACGTTAATTAAATTATTGAACTATTTAAAATTCCAAGATATTTATTTCTTTCCGTTGCGATTTTGAATTAAAACGTTAATTAAGTTGAACTTTTTAAAATGAAAGAGTGTTATTTTTTTCATTGTCATTTTGAATACGTGTTATAACAAAGTTCTAACAATTGTTTTTATTCTAATTATTAATGACATATTTTTTCTCAGGTACCATTTTGAAAATGTGTTTTTAAATAAAATTGCAATGGACCTTATTCATGTGACGTCACTGCGGGTATTGACCGAGCCTAGCAGACGAAATTTAAGATTTGGAACCAATCAAGATTGTGGAAACTGGATGTAATACCCGCAAACGAAGACCGTTGCCATTCCGTGAATAAGGTCCATTGCTGTTTTTAGAAGGGACTTTTTCTGGCTTCGATCCAAATATTAAAAGAACTTTTTCGTTTAGAATTTTGCAATTAATTTTACCGGAAGAAAGCGGTTTGGAAATAATTGTTTTTGGAAAGGAATTTTATTTGTAATTTAGGGAGAGTGCTAAGTATGCGCTACTTGACATCGTCTTTATTTTTGAGGAAGCATGTGCAAATAATTCGATTGATTCTTTGATGCAGGAAAGCTTTTTAGCGAGCCGCTTTAGCGGGGAGTAGTTTATTAAACTTTTCCTTGGTACTTTAAAGGCAAGCCGCCTTGGCGGCGAGTAGTGAATTGAAACTTTCCTCGCTACTGTAAAGGCGAGCCGCCTTGACGGCGAGTAAACTGTTTAAACTTTCCTCATTTCTTTAAAGGCGAGCCGCCTTGGTGGCGAGTAGTTTTCTCAAACTGCCATCACTACATTACAGCCCGTACAACGCCGGGCTACGCAGCTAGTAATACAGCTAATTTTGCAATAATTTTACAGTAATAAACTGTAAAACTGCTAGTTTCACAGTTAACTACTGTGCATTTCCCAGTTTTAAACTGGAACCTCTACTGCCAGTACCATACTGCTGTTTTTACAGTGTAATACAGTTAAATTTATGGTAATATTGATAATTTTACAGTAATAAACTATAAAATTGCTAGTTTTACAGTGATTAACTGTAAAATAGCTAGTTTTACAGTACATTACTGTGCTTTTACAGTTTTAAACTGGAGTCCCTGCTGTCTGTAAAACAACAGCTTATTTTTCGCAGTGCACAACAAAACAGAATTTTGAGACATAAGAAATTGGTAAAAACTTTCGTAAAGTAAGAAAGAGAGAGAAAGAAAAAAGAAAGTAACTGGACCGAAATTTTCAGTTCCCCCTTTCTTCTCGCTGCAATTCATTACCTTCCCAATTTCAAAAAGCTCATAACGGCTAATTTCATCGAAAGCATTCCAAGACACTCGTCGGATGGAACAGGAAGTCGGCGGCAGCTTCCGTTCCGCAGAGAAAGCGAAGCGAAGTGAATTATTTATTAATATTCGAACACGTGTTGCGCCGGTCCCTTTGCCACCCCGGCTCAGGAAATGTGAAATCCCGGCGCTCATTATGTGGAATAATTGACTGCGTGATTGTGACGTCAGCAAAAAGAGCGGGCCTGCTTTCTGTCAGCGCGTTTACGACGTAACGCGGTGCGAAATCACGGCTAATTTGGACCCCAAGAAGCAACCTGCTTTCACTCATATTCATTCATTAGTCTCCTGCTATGACGAAGGGAAAAGTCCTGAATTTTGGATGAGACGCAATAGTGGTGGAGATTTTCGGAGTTTAAACATTGTCAATTTTGCAAAGATTCGGTTTCACGGTTAGCATCGGTCGGGGCCATCGCGATTCTCTCCTCTTCTCTACTCTTTTCTTCCCCGGGCCTGACACTGTGAGATTGGGAGAGCCCGTGACGTCATTCATTGAGTCGAAAGATCGGAGCGTCGGACAAGACAGATCGGACATTCGCAATTGTTTATGGGTGCTTGTAAATTTTTTTCCCTCGATGTTATTCACAGTTATAGGGGGGGGGGCTAGTGCCCTGGGCGTCAGATTATAGGGAATACATTGCAGGGTATGTTAGTTTTCAGGTAACTCAAAGGATGTCATGTAAATATTGTCCCCAGGAATTATGTCAAGATAAAGATTTGAAATTTGAGTGTCCCAAAGAAGTTGATGACTATCTTATGCTCACTGACAGAGGGAATTTAAAATGGCCACAAAAATTTCCTTTCGACATTGCTGTGGAAGCATATCAAATTTTCCAAAAATTAATTTCAAAACCATATGAGGAAGAGTTTTTAAAACTGGGCAACCAGAAAAACATCTTTGTTCAACTGGTTATGGATAAACTGGAACTGCTTAAAATAGGCGGGGATTATGAATGCATTTGTGGCAACGACAGTAATATTTTAGCTAGTAAATGTGTGTCCATTTTTGAAAATATTTATCTAAACAATTATTCAAAAGTGAAAAATGACAGGTTGAAAACAAAAAATAACAAAAGAAAACTCGATGTATTTCAAGTGATTTAGTATCAAATAATTATAATAAGTCAGTACGTTTTTTCAAAATTTTGAGTTGTGTCACTTTTCTTGCTCATGAGCAAAATGTATGTGTGTAATGTCATCGTTTTAGTTTCATTGAAATGTATGCATGAGTATTACTGATCCTTTTAGCTATTGTATATTTTAGTATCGGTTTTAACTAGTTTTCGTTGTATCAGCGGTATTTGCTTGTCAGCGGTTACCGTGCCACCCTATTCAGAGGATAATCGTTATAATTTACTGTATGCATATTTAGTTTCAAACTATGATCATTCTTTTATTAACTACTTTCTTATATGTTCTTTCTTTATTGATAATAGAAATTGCAAAACCATAAATGGGTTAAATGATTGAAAAAAAGAAAGAAAAATTTTCATAATGTATTTACTATATGTTGTACCTATTGTAAGTCATTTTAGTCGACAAATCTACTTGATTGCTATTTTTTGAATTCATCCATTATTATTGCGACACTCTAAATGATTAGGAGTACTTGTTCTTTACCTGCTGCAAAAGTAGTTAACGCAGGAGTAATTATGTCATTGATGCAGTAATAAATTTTAATTTAAAAATGTGTGATGGGTTTCTTTCGTCCATTATTTTCATATCTCCTCTGTTCAAGTTGCAAAAAGCTTAATACAGAACTTTACTATGAAAATATGTTGTAGCAGGAGGATATTAACTATTATCATATTAACTAAGGGTTTATTTATTCCTAATTTATTTATTTGATTTTTATTTGCTTCAAAAATCTTATGACTAAAAATTTTACTTCGGATTGGGTAGGGAAAAACACATGTGTTTTGACTATTGCTTTCTTTTGCTATAAATAACAGTTAAAAAAAAAACATGATTTGGAAAGAGCAAAACTTGCAAACTTTATATTTTAAGCATTTTTATTATTATTATTATTATTCAATGTGATAATTATTATTCATTCACATTGATTGGGCTAATATAACCAGCAAAAAACATACGCAATTGTGTTTAAACCTGTATATTTGTGTTTAAACCTGTGTATTGTACAATACATTCTCATTTTTAAGCGAAAACTAGGATGAAACCGTGCTTTCGATCTGACGCGGAGCGCGGAGGAAGGACTCAATGTGTGACGTCACTAAAGCCAGTGTGCGGCCCGGGGAAAGAAGAAGTTACTATGATTCGCGACGGCCCCGCATCGGTTGATGCGTAATAGATACCAGTTGCTGTATGGAAGAGGGAATTATGCACAAATTATTCCATTTGGCTTAGAGTCTGCATGTTTGACTTTCTTCTGACAATATTTATGTAATGATCGCATAAAGAGAATCATTGCTCCACACTGAACATATAAAAAGGAATGGAATGACTTATTCGCATAACTGTAGAGAGAAAAAGGGCAAGAAAATAGGAAAAAAGTCCAGTCCAAACTCAGAACAAAAATTGCTGATTTTTGTCAGCAAGAAATAAAGGACGAAAAATGATATTCATGACTGAGCAATAACAATTTATACCTTAAAGTTACAGGATAGTCATAGGTTTAATTTTTATTTAAACTCATCCCGCGAAAAGTTAAAAAAAAAACCCGTTTTCGCAATTTTAAGTATGCAATAGTAAAAACACTTCGCCTTCTTCAGAATTTTCTTCTTCTCAAAATACTGTTAGAGTATTTTTTTTTCAATTTTTTTAAACGCAGAGCAAGACACGAGCTCTCAGTGCCTAGAAGGAGGGCACCTCCTTCTAGGCACTGTATCTATACATCGCCAAAAAAGATTTCCTCATTGACATGATGTCACTTCCGCTTGACCTAACTAGAGTAGTTTGCTTTTTTTCTAATTTGAAAGCGATGTCGTCACTTTTTTTTTTACATTTGGGATTTTCATTTCTCACATACAACATACAGAAGGGTTTCGGAGAACGCAGAGAAATATTTTTTATGACATTTTAATTAAATAAATAAAATGCGCAGTTTTTCTCATGCTTTTTGTTTTAACACGGAATAGGAAAGGTGAAGGGTTAGGTTAAAATGAATACAAATAGATAGAAAAATATACAGATAGATTTATGCAGATGGATAGATAAAGATATAGATTTAGACAAAGTAATAAATCCTGCCACTAAGCTTATTCAAGCAGTCACCGAAATCGGCAATTTTGGCGTAAAAATGTGAATGGTATAAAAACAGAATTGCGCATTTAACAGTCTGGATATCTTATTCTTAATGAATAAATAGATTTTACAAAAAAATTGTCTCATAAGTTTCCATTTTTACAAGAGCATCAAAACTAAGTATTTTTACTTAAAATATTGGGAACAGGGGGGGGGGGGTGTAAGCCTGCTACTCACTTGTAGTAAGTTAGTTGAAGAGCCACTTGTATGAAGGCGTCAGGACTGATCTTGTGGTTTTTGATGAAGTCTTTGCCATACTTTGTAAATCGGTGGACAAAGAGATCCAAATCATTGCACAACCTGAAAAGGTGCGAGTACATTATGTTACAATGGAATACTATACGCATTTCGCTCAATGGGTAGTTTACGCCGCTGTTCAAAAAGCAAACGTAAGAGGTAATTGTTATTTATTTTAAGTTAAACAAAAATGAGGCAATTAATGAAAATATTAAGATTTAAAAAAGTGAAAAAATCAATGAAGCCTGCAATTACTACTGTCAAAGAGCAGAAGATAAATAAGCACCACCAAGAAGCAAAGAGAGTAAGTTCGAAATTGAAAATTTGGAGAAACATTATGTCTATAAATAGCGAGATATTTATTTCATATTCGTAAATTTGCGAGAGCTATTCAATCGGCGTTTGAAATAATGCTGTGATGATCAGTTACCCACATAAAGTAGAACACAGAAATAAATTTTCTTATACAAAAAGTTTCTTCGTTATTTCGTTAATCCATTGTATCTTAATCTTACCAATGTCTCAGGGCCGTGGTAGCCCGATCGGTAAGGCGTCGGACTCGTGACCGGAGGGACCCGGGTTCGATCCCCAGCCGATCAAAGATCCACCGTCTTGATTAATAGTGGCTGGGGGACGTTAAAAATGTCGTAGTCACAAAGTCCTCCAATTGAAACGATACCTCTGGGGGTGATGGGCCAAGGGTTTGCTCGACCCTTGGTTCTGGCTCAAAAAAAAAAAAAAAAAAACCCAGAGCAATCTTCAGGGTCCAATCCCGGATAAACCACGAGCTGTGGTAGGTACGGGGGACCCTGGAGTGTGTGACAAAAGTCAATGTCTCAGCATTTAGATAACAATTGCATTAATGAGAAAATAATATTTATACACATACATAACTATAGATTTACATCACTATAGTAAATATACAGACACTAACATGAGCATCACTTACCAGATTTGTAAATATGGAAACGGAAACAGACAATTGCAAGTTTTGAAAACCTGACACTTATCTGAACCGTGTCTTCATGCATTGTTAAAATACGGCAGAGTTTAATGGCAAAGTTAAGAAATATACTATAGAGTTATGAAATATTTCCAGTACGCTGAAAATGTCAATAAATAAAAGGAATTAGTTCTTTTGTGCCTAATGAAATTTTCTGTACTAAAAGCAGCTTGAAAATATATCATTAATTAATGCTACGAGGGCGGATTCACATAGTTGTGAAAGCGACATAAGCTTCTGCACGCGCGATAATTTTGCATCATGCTACCGTTTGTTACTCATTAAAAACTGTTATTTCATCATTTAAAAAATATTTACATTCAAAGAGCAGTAAATCATTGATTAAGCTATGATGTCATTTGGAACAGATAAATCATCCATTAGTTTCATATCTATAGTACCAATCTATTCCTACATGGGTATTATAGCTGTAATAATGAATATAGACCCTATCATTGCATGCGCTAAAAAAAAAAAAAAAAAAAAAAAAAAAAAAAAAAAAAAAAAAAAGGAGACTATCATTATTTTGCTATTTTAACAATTAGGTCTTACTTATTCATTTTCTTGCTTGCTTCTTGGATAGCGGTTGAGATCTCATCATCTATTTCCCAGCTAAGAGTAGTTGGAGGACGTAAAGTGACGTTCGAATTGGATGGAGGAATTTCTGGTTCTTCATCGGATCTGAGGAAAAAAAAAAAACAAAGTTCATTTCGATGGAATGGAATGTATACGCATCTATATATGTAAAATGGATGTATATTTGTATATATGTATGAATATTTGTATTTTGTTCTTTATACAAATCCAGTTTTCGTCGGATTTTCATCAAACTTGGCACAGAGGTTTCTTGATGCAGTAGAATTCACAAAGGTGGGGTTTTGAAATTTTTAAAAAATACAAAAAGCTCAAAATTCAAATTTTTTGTCTCAAAATGGTCATTTCCATTCAATGTTTAATACATAGAGTAAGAAATAAGCCTTTAAGCATACAAATTGATAAAATTTATAATACATTTAAATATGGTATTTTCCAACAAAGATTACGATTAACAATGAACTATCAATTTAAGGCTCCCCTATTTCATTTTAGCATGAAATAAGTTAAAAACAATTACAATTCATGTTCTAATTACCTTGGAACATTGTCACGAATATTGTATGATGCAGAAAAAATAGAGGTTTCAACAGATGTTTATATTCTAAATTTTGCTAGCATTTTTTGATCCTCCTATTAGAAGGATTATGCAAAAATATCGATTGAAAGCCTCGAATTCATAGAATTTATATAAATATTTTTTTAAGAGCTAGTGGGTAATTCCATGTAAATGTCAACCTAGACGTGGTTTTTTCATCTTTCAATATATATATTTTGTGATACATCATTTTAAAGATAATTTTTCAAATTTTTAGAATTTAACATAAGTTTTCACAAAATATTACTCCAAACCCCTGAAAAATGGCTGTAAAGATAACATATGCAGTTACCCAAAACATCGCATATTTTTCTAACTTTTCACATTCATATATAGTTAAAAAAAACTGCTAATAATAATGAATTTTTTTTTAATTATTGAAGAATGGTTCTTTTGCTTTACAGAAATATATATATTTTTTTGTTTTATGATAAAATTAATATTGCAAAGTTAATAGGTATTCAGTCTGATTTACTTGTTATGTTAGTCACAAAAACATGAATTAATTCAGTTATTCCCTTCTGGAAATAATATTTTTTATATTTTCCCCCTGATCTCTTCTATGGGATGGGTACAGTTAGATTGATAAGATTGTTCATAAAGAATTTCCTTTTTTCTGGCCATAGGACTTGTGACTAACATAACATCACTGTGTGTGACTAACATAACATGACTCTTCAAGAAATACTTAAATCTTAAGCAAACAATTTATTTTAGAAACAAATTAATTTATTGAACATCTTATTTTAAAGAAATTAGTGTGACCATATATACTGCAGTAATTTATTTTCAAAACAGTTCTTTTAATAGTAAACTTGGAGTCGAAATTTTATGCTGTAATTTGCGACGCAAGTAAGCACTCGGCATATGAAGTCAACATCTTCAATGAAAAAAATTTAAATTACTTTATAGCTATATGCGGGATCGCTGTGCAGTTAGTTTTTCTATGAACTTATGGAGCTGCTGCTCACTTTAAAAACATATAGGACCCTAACTGCCTCCAGCATCTACAGGTCATGGGGTTTTATGAAATTAGTTCATGGAAAGTGCCCACATGTATAGCAGCACAACGTGTGGAGCAGCGTTTTACATGGGCAAAGTTTGGAATTTATGCAAAGGAATTACTTCAGTAATAAAAAGAAACAAGAATTGAAGATAAACTGCTTATTTTTGAGTGAAAGTGACAAGGCTGAAAAGAAAGAGTTAGACTTGTTGTTTGAAAATAGGAATCCCCATATAGGTTTTTCGGTAATAATGATATGCTGTAAATATGGAGAAATTTAAAATTTGTTTATTAAAAAATACAGGGGATGATATCCCAAGAAAAGAAGTTTTTTTTAAAGAGAAATTGTGGAAGACGAAGCTGCTAATGATTTTGAAGTAGATTCTCCCGGACTGTTCCGAGATACAAAAACTAAGACAGTGGGTAATTTTATTATGGTGGTATTTACCTCTTGTAAGTCGAAAAAGAAATATGGTAGGCAGGTTTTAAACATGAATGAAAATGATTATGAAGTTCTCTTCGTGAGAAAAAGCTCTGAGGCAACCTTTGTGTTTCCCACAAATGAGAACAAATTTTGGATTTAAGGAACTCAAATTTCGAAAGTCTTGTCGCAAACATCTGTAAATTCCCGCAGACATTCTTACTTTAAATACAAAATTGAACTGGAAATTTTGTTTACAGGTAAACATGTGTGTTAATCTTCAATAAAATCTTGTTTGCATTCTAATATTTGTATTAATATTACCTGTAATACACTTAAAGTCAAATGTGTAATCGTGTGTTATGTTAGTCACGTTATGTTAGTCACAGGCAAGTTTTATTAAAATACTACTTTTTGTAATATTATTTAAAATATATGTCAAATTTACAATTATTAATGTGAAAATAACCTTTCACATAGATACTATCAGGGAAAAAATAATAATTTTATGATTTAGTTTTAGAGAATTGTGTTGATGAATTTAATACAAAATTTTGAGGGTTGCAAATCTGTTATGTTAGTCACGTTGATCAAAATGTTCCCTAACTGTCAAAAATTATAAGTAAAATTATTATTTTTGTATATTAACTTAAACAACTCATCTATGCGGAGAAGAATAACACCTTGTTTTTGGTGTTGTGACAAAAATAAGGCTCGCACACAGAAAATAAAATTAAAAATTTATTCTAACTGTTATGTTAGTCACAATGGAATTGCCCATGTTGTATTAATAAACACCCGGGCAAGGCCAGGTGATAATCTAGTTGGAAACAAAAATATGAGTAAGTTTTGGAAAAAAAAATCATATAATAATCGAAAGCAATGCATTGTTATTAAAATCAAAGCACTTGTTCGATATAGGCCTTCAAAATTTCAAAATAAATTTTTCTTTGCCGTTTTCCATCTTCTCAAACTTTCTTTTGGAAGAATATGGTGCATTGTAACATATCGTTTCTTTTAAAATCACGAGAAAAGATCCGCAAAGACATGTCACGCTTTTCATTGTCACGTGACAGGTTTTCGCATTCGCTTTGGAGCTAGCTCTTTGCGACCATTGGTTATTTTTGTTTTAACTATTACAATTTTAGACATGCAATGGTGTAAAACTATTTTATGCCTTTGAAAATGCAATCGGCAACATAATTTTTTTAATGCGTTTTTTTAAAAAAATCATCCTGATGTAAGAACATAATACATGTATATGTAGTCTAGATGTAGGTATCATTTACTTCAATTTTTAGTTCAATTATTTTTTTGTAATGACTTAGGTTATATCGCGTTGTCTTATTGACTCCCGACAAGCACAATATAGCAAGGGACTGCTGTATTGCGTTTTGCAATGAACTAAAATCGGTAATAAAATTAGTTGTTACTTACAGTTTTTGCAAGAATTCTTCGCAGAATCGGAGGACGGTGATTCCTTCTGATGCAGAGTGTTCGACAATGAAGCCAACAACACCGTCTCGCGATACGACAGCCTGCACGAAGAACGAAATTATCAGTCATTAACAGCATTGGCGATGTCACATACTTTGCCCCGAGAAAAACACATACAGTTGAGTTTTAGATGAAATATGTTTTATTTGAGACAGTTCAGTAATCCAACCTGATTTGTTTTCTTGATGATAAGTCGTGCTTTGATAAATTAAAAAAAAAGTACTGAAAATGCGAAACGGAAAACTAAACAACTAAATAAACGAAGTAAATAAGATTAGATATTTGCAAACAAAGACATCAAAACAAATGTGTTAGAGTGCAATATGTTAAAACATGAAAACAAAGTAAAAACTAGCTGTCGTGGCCGTCACGAAACTTTCTTCTATATCTATCTTATGAATTCCGGTTACAAAATAAAATACGTACTCGCCCGAGTAGTTGGAGACAGCGCCAATTTCCCAATTATCGTAATAACCCTGCAAATGCAGAATCAATGAGCGAAATTGGAAATCATTGCAAAAGCCTTGTTTAGATAAATTGCAAACATTTTGTTTGTTAGTAAAAAGAAATTGGCAACAGTTAAAAATTTCAAATCATTGAAAGTTTTCAGCTGTTTTGATAATTAAATAGCGTGAAAGCGATTTTTTAATGAAGTAATTTTTCGCATTGTTGACTAAGCGCAAAAATCACCCCACCCTCCCCCTGGGGCGATTGGCGCCAAAATTTAATCGATGCTTGCTTCCATATTGGGTTAGTGTTATTCCAAATTTCATTCAAATCGCAGCAATATTTCCCGAGATACAGTAGGTGCAGTGACAAAATAAGCACTTTTGATTGCTCCACCCCCCTTTGAGATATTGACACACAAATTGAATCAGCACCTGTACTCAATAGGGTCTACCTATGGACTAATTTTCGTTTGATTCCGCCGGTTACTTCCTGAGATATAGCAGTCACCCCCGCGCAGAACACGTGCGATTGCTCCACCCCCCTTCAAGATATTGACAAACAAATTGAATCAGCACCTGTACTCAGTAGGGTCTACCTATGGACCAATTTTCGTTTGATTCCGCCGGTTACTTCCTGAGATATAGCAATCACCCCTGCGCAGAACACGTGCGATTGCTCCACCCCCTTGGAGATATTGACAAACAAATTGAATCAGCACCTGTACTCAGTAGGGTCTATCTATGGACCAATTTTCGTTTGATTCCGCCAGTTACTTCCTGAGATATAGCAATCACCCCCGCGCAGAACACGTGCGATTGCTCCACCCCCCTTGGAGGAATTCGCTAAAAAAAGTCAGGTGCACCAGTTCACATAGTGGTACATATGTGCAAAAATTTTTGTTCGATTTCATTCAGTAGTTTTTGCTCTAGCGCGGCCACAAAAACTGGTCACACACATACAGACTCACACACACACAGACAGACAGACAGACAGACATTTTCTAAAAATGGTCGAAATGGACTCAGCGCACCTCAAAACGTGCAAATCCGTCAAAATTCGACATTCGAAAATTTTCACGAAACCAATACTTTCTTCTATATATTAGATATAGAAGAAAGTAATAAACAAGTTGCATTAAGAATTGAAGACAAAGAATAAAAAAGAAATCTCTTTTTTAAGTAGAAAAAGCAGTAAACCCACAGATGAAAATACATTTAACAAAATCGGATTTGATGTAAGTTTTACAAACCCTAAATTAAAAAGGAAGAAGAAGAAGAAGAAAACTATTTTTATAGGTTTGTGAATTATAATTGAAGGATTAATAAATTTTTTGGTATCTCTCTAATCCTGTATATACATTGTTAAAATATGCCATTGAAGCCAGTACTTTAAAAAAATCCAATAACAACCATTTAACTTGACTTCTACGACTGATACAATTTCATCCGGCACGTCAAAACATATTTGATACTGTAAAATAAATTACTTTCGCCCTTCTACCCTATTCTCTCCCACCATTTCTTAATATTTTCGATATGTCTTTCACGCTAAAACGATAGTGACGCAAAACAGCGATTAATCTTCATTTTAAAGATACTACATTTTGTACTTGATTTACTCAATATAAAATCATATCCACGTTTTCTTTTTCTTATTTTCAAAGGAAGGGAATTTCTGCAAACACAATATCACGCTCTAATGCGCGGAGTAATGCTTAAAGCGTGTTATCTATTACGGTACCTCATGTTTTGATACGCTATTTATTATAATTACTTTCTTTTTGTTTTGTTTTTGACTGGAGGCAAATCTTACAGTTTGGTTTCTTATTTCTGCTAAGCGTGATAAGATCAGATCATTAATCACAGTTACTATTCCTATTCTTAGGATCAGCTTTTATGTGTACAGAAGAGAAACAGAGGTAGAATATAAGCAATGAAAATAATGATTTGTAGCTACAAAAAAATATTAATTTGTTTCAATATATTAAAAAAATGGATTTTTTCTGATAAACAACTACAGCAAGATTTTGAAGCTTTTTTTTTTATTTCTCGCTTTTTCAAAACGTTCTTTTTCTTTTTATCGCTTCAAGTTTTTATGCTCAGCTCATAAGTCCGTGTTTATAAAAGTTCCACTTTTGAGTAAATTTTTATTTCTTTCGGAAGTTTTATTCATCTTAAATGACACACAGGAGTACTAATAAATCTTAGGAGCGTAAAACTTGAACCGAAGTCAATTTACTGATGTTTAAAAAATTTTGTTAAGTAAGAACATCATTTCAATGCCGCTTAAGGCAGTCAATTCTACTGCAGGCACAAACTATCCATGCATTTTTATAGTTTCCGCTTTTCCCCTCAAACTCACCGGTAAAATTTTAAGATACTAAATAATTCTAATTTTTAAAATGCCATTTAATTCAAAAGTGATTGAATGTAGAAGCAAAAAATACAGAAGCATTGTTTTGGTAAGTAATTATTTCTCAACTACTTCTGTACACTTAAAATCATAGAAAGCTGAATGTATTATTAAGAGCACAATAACGGTTAAAATTTACTAGATTATGTCTTATTTGTAAATTTACTTTGCATTTAACGCCCACATTTATCAAAGTCAACTTTCATGTCTCTAAGTTATCCTGGACGACTGTAATGAAATCGGGCAGTCTTGTAAAAAATTGCCGTGAAAAGGTATGTTCTAGTTGGTTGACACGATGGACTGTTCTCTGAGATTCTCTTGCCGAGCTCACTTGCCCACCAGTAACTCCAGATATTAGGTATTTTACCTAAGAAGAATTAGGTATTTTACCTTTAAAGAAATCTCTAAAGATACTCAGCAAAAAAAGAGTCTCACCTGTAAGAACTTGTCGTACCATCGATTAGCGGTCCCGGCATCTGTGCCACTACCGTGGAGCACATGTCCCGCCATGGCAGCTAGCTCCAGGGTGGTGGCCTCCTTCCTGATGGTCGAATAGTTGGGCACTCCAGGGATGGACTCGTCCAAGCACATCACCAGCAGACAGTGTTCCAAGGTCTTCAAGCTCTGAATGTTGGCGGGGCCTGTGGGAGGGAACGAGTGCACCATGTATATTACGTTCACGGGAAACATAGCCTATACTACACTGCAACGTTTCTTGACAAAAACATCGTGACGTCAGCGTGACGTTAGCCTATCAAAAACGAGCTAGATAAAACGTCACAGCCTACTTGGCGAATTAGAGGAGATCGCTGTCTGCTTGTGAGCTCTTATTGACTCCGCTCATAGTGACGTTCAGTGTCAAGTTAAGTTGCTGGCAAGAATAGATGTAAACAAATAAATGCGCCATTTCGCGACTTCGATCACGGTTTTGACTTAGACGAGAACGAAATGGTACCAAATAGACGGTGAATGCGGATGCTACGGGTTAACTTTTTAAAATTTTACAGAAAATCACCAAAAATGACGTAGTGGTAAACCGTCAGGCAACTTGTTTGTTTGATTTGGGTCAATCGTTTCCGTGAATAGAGTGTCGTATCTTCTAAAGAGAACTAGTATTATAGAGATGTAAAGAGTCATTTTAAGTCATGGGATTCATTCATTTCAGCATACAAAGCCCTTAAAATGATGAAAGTAAGACTTATTTTTTTAAACGCAACAATATTTGATATCATGTGTAAAGTTTTCTCATCTCTTAAATTTTTCTTATCTAAGAACCATTCGAATAGTGTAATAATCACTGAGAAGGATGAAAGATAGACAGAGTGAATCCTTTAATTTTTGAACAAATGATCCCAAGTCAAGTGATATACTTGACAGTAAAATATTGACAGATATCGGGTTTCTTGCTCTAGTTTCACATAAATCGTGTCTCCCATTTGTCGTTGTTGAACTATGTGGCTTGGGATCTCAGTTTTTTTAGCCAACAATTGGACTTGCTCCTTCTAGTAAGTAACTCCAGCTCTAAGGTATTAATGAAAGCAAAATTTAAGTAGGTAGCAATCGAAAGAGTATATTCCGACTTTTTTTGACGCAAAAATTATTTTTTTCTCTCCTCCCTTATAGAGGTATAAGGTCTCTAAAGGCTGCCAAAATCTTAGAGAAAGCACCAAATTTGGTGAGAAATTAAAGGTTGCCATTTAATCGTCTGCATGTGGTAGGACATCCATTTGAAAAGTAAAATATGTCTTCCATTATTCACTGAAACTCGCTAAATTTGGTGACTTATCTTACAGTTTCGGTAGACTTTAAGACCGCATGTTTCGATAACGCGAATGTGAAGGAAAATAATTTATGCATCTAGAAACATGTTTTACTATGTTTTTTGGCTTGCTACTAATTTAGAATTTTATTTCATTATTATACTACCGTATGATTTCCTGTTTTGAGAAATTTTCATCCTGAATAGTGTCCTTCTGTTATTTCGATAAACAAAAGATATTTATTCAAACGAAATAACATTTAACTGTGACACACAATAAAAACATTATATACACGGGAACTAAATTAAATCCTACTCGAGCATTCTCATGCCCTAACTTGGATAAACCTAACTCATATATTTTGCTTACAATGTACGAGCATGCATCAGCGTAAATTAACGCAAAAACTTCTGGTTCGGACAGACCACTTAGGTAGCTCACGTGACATTTAAATGTTTTAAAAGGTTGCTACAACATTTACAACTATTTGAAATTGACGTGTGATACATGGGTATTTTTATTCTCACTCGAACTCTCTCATTGAAACTTATCCTATTGACTTCAAATGCTTCTTGTTAGTCACCGAAGGCCGCGCAATTTGCAAGTGTTCACGGTGAAATGTTGTTGTAGAATTTTAAGAATTTAAATTAGGTTTGAATACTTCAAATAATACTGAAATGTTGCTCTGAAATATTAAAAATAAGTTAAATTCAAAATTTGGTGTCTTATTCGTGTAAAATGAGTGAAATAGCCACACATGCATACTAAGTTAAAATACTTATGATTTGTTTTAAAAATCGTTTATAACCAACAGTGAAAATGTTTAAAAGCAATTAAGACAGAAGAAATCAAATAAACAAGGAATACAATATTAAATGAAATATGTTCCACGTGAATTGTAAAATTCGAGCTTCCAGCTGTATAACCTTTTGCCTTATTTGACTACTGCTATGCACAATTTCATGACCTGTTAGTGCAAAAGATCTGTTTTGGGTATTTCATGCACAATCCAGAGGAAGAGATTTCTTTTTCACAAGAAGAGATTATTCCACAAAGTTAGTGTTGTTATAATACACTGAAGTGACAAAAGTCATGGGATAGCAATATGCAAATTTTCAGATGGCAGTAGCATCGCATAGAACAGGTATAAATGCGCAGTGCTTTTACAGAGCTTTCATTTCTGTTCAAGTTATTCATGTGAAGAGGTTTTAACGTGATGATGACCGCACGACGTGAATTAACAGACTTTGAACGCGGAATGTTAGTTGGAGCTAGACGCATGGGTCATGCCATTTCGGAAATCGTTAGAGAATTCAACATTCCCAGATCCACTGTGTCAAGAGTGTGCCGAGAGTATGAAATTTCAGGCATAACATCCCACCATGGACAGCGCAGTGGTCGACCGCCTGCACTTAAAGATCGAGACCGGCGACGTCTGCAAAGAGTCGTAAATTCTAACAGACAAGCAACACTGCGTCAAATCACCGTAGAAATCAATGTGGGACGTACAATGGACGTGTCTGCTAGAACTGTGCGGAGAAATTTGGATTTCTTGGGCTATTCCAGCAGAAGACCGACTCGAGTGCCTTTACTGACAGAACGACATCGCTTGCAGCGACTCTCGTGGGCACGTGAGCATATCGGTTGGTCCCTAGATGAATGGAAAACCGTGGCTTGGTCCGATGAGTCACGATTTCAGCTGGTAAGAGCCGATGGTAGGGTTCGAGTGTGGCGCAGACCCCACGAAGCCATGGACCCAAACTGTCAGCAAGGCACTGTTCAAGCTGGTGGTGGCTCCGTAATGGTGTGGGCTGTTTTTTCATGGCATGGACTTGGTCCTCTAGTGCGACTGGACCGAACATTGACTGGAAATGCTTATGTGCAGCTACTTGGAGATCACTTGCAGCCATTCATGGACTTCATGTACCCAAACAACGATGGGATTTTTATGGATGACAATGCGCCATGTCACCGGGCCACAACTGTTCGCAATTGGTTTGAAGAAAATTCTGGACAATTCCAACGAATGATTTGGCCACCTAGATCGCCCGACATGAATCCCATTGAGCATTTATGGGACACCATCGAGAGGTCTGTTCGTGCCCAAAATCCTGCCCCATCAACGCTTTCACAGTTATGGACGTCTATCGAGACAGCATGGCTCAATATTCCTGCAGAAGACTTCCAACGACTTGTTGAGTCCATGCCACGTCGAGTTGTTGCACTTCGCCGGGCAAAAGGAGGGCCGACACGATATTAAGAGGTATCCCATGACTTTTGTCACTTCAGTGTATAATGTTTAAATAAAATGTTTTATTATGCAATTTTATCGAAACATTTTTATTTTTTAGATACATTGTCTTTGGCAAAAAGCAGTTGTGTTTCTTTGAACATTTACAAACGTAAGGATATGACAAGGTAGAAGTTAAAATTGTTTCTTAAATAATAATCATAACAAATTATGAGTTATAAATTCTGAAATGGTTTTAGCTCAATCACATACTAATTTCTCTGACTCAGCGTGCATATCTAGTCCAGCTTCCAAAAAAAAAAAAAAAAAAAAAAAAACCATGAATCGAAACGATATCAATAAAACTTTTTTTGAAAACAGTCTTTTATGATGCAAAATGCAAACTTTTGTTAATGCTTTGGAACTACTCTCAACAGTTTTAAAACGTAACGTAATTTTTGTACACCCCCTCTCCGCCTTCATAGCTACCTTGAATCAGGAAATCTTTTTGAATGGCATTGCAAGTAGCTTATACGAAATCCCGGATTACACGAAATAGCTCGTATGAAAAAGATAGATCTTGAAGATCTTGAATTTTGCATTCTGTATTCTTTTCCTCGTATCACTTTGGTTCTTTTTTAAAAAGGTTAGTGTTATTTTTATGGGTAGGAGATATTTAAATAAAAATTCTAAGGGATTCTGTAAAAATATTTGATAACAAAAGGGACCTTAAGTATGATTGATTATTTTACCCGAAACAGATCCATTATAAGTATCTTAATTAAAAGTGTTAAAATAGTTACTTTTAAAAAATGATAATTCAAAAAAAAATAAAAAAATAAGATAATGGCTGAAATGAATAATTAAGATGAATAATTAATTTCATTTATTTTTAAAAATACGTTTAGTGACCTTTTTTTTTTTTATCACGGAAACAATTCTCTTTAATTTGCTGTTTGCAAGCTCCTATGTCTAAATTTCGTGCGTAAACTGGAAAAAGTTTTTTCTCCCACTTGTTTTACGCTACATACATGGACTAGGTTTTTTGTATACAAGTTAATATTTAACAGCTGAGGACCATTTCTATTTTATGATATTAATTACAAAATAAAAGTATGTTGGAATAATGTTTATGGTAAAAATGACTTTTTATTTTTATGAGGTCGTTACTGAATATTTTTTCCCTGTGCAATGGAAAATCTTAGCATTTTACTGACTGCCCAAAATTATTCGGCAATGCATAAAATTACTTGTAGCAATAAGAATGAATTAAAAAATAAATAAAGTTCATAAAAATTCCTAGTAACCTCAAGCTCACTAGTACGCTAGTTCACGTAACTTCCTATTGATTCCTCACTATTTTCAAACCTGAAGAATTTCCCTAGATAATAGTCTCCATCTTTTCATGTGATACCTCTGCTGGCGGATAGCTATTACCACATGATAATTTTTAATCAAAAAAGCTGATTGTTTTAAGAATCGGTTAATTTGCTCTCTTACTTTTCAGCATTTTGTTTCTTATTTTGGCCCAGGTCTGCCTGTTTTCGGTTGTCAAGAGTCCGACAGGTGGCTGCATGTTCTCTTTGTCTCGTGCCATTTGCGTCACTTGACGAAGTTGGTCCGTGAGTTGGTCCTCGCTGGGGAAGTCTTCACTGTTGGCAGCTTTGACTTGAAGAGAGAAAAACTGCGGGAATAGTAAAATGTACCGTAAGAAACAGTTTTACGAGTTTAAAATACATGTGCACAGTGAATTTTAAATTAAACAATTAACTAAACGAGACCATATAGATGGTTTTCAAAAACTCCCCTTTACTCCTTTCTTTAAAATGTTCGTTATTTTTCTATACAAGGGAACAGAGAGGAGGAGTGATGAGTTACATCTTCCAGAATTTTTGTTTTTAAGTCATATTGTCAACCCTTGTACGTTAGTATATGAACTCGCAAAGACAGCATGACAGTCCGCCCCCCACCACCTACCCTTTCAGGAGAAAATTCTCGTTACACTTGTGTATGACCAATGCATTTCTGTACATCAAATCCTGCTCTCTACAACGAGCAGATTTGGCCGTTAAAGAGCAAAATATTAAAACAAAAAGGCTCTTAAAACTGCTTCTGAGTCTGTTATTTATTATTGAGTACATTTGCTATCCGTTTAAAAGATCATAGTAGAAATATAATGTTAAAATATAATATTATAAAGCTACAAATTACCATTCTGTAGCTGCAGATAAGGCTGAAGTGCAAATATATACTGAACAGCTCAGCTACAGCATACATACTGTCCGATATTCTTAGGTAAAACCTTCCGAGCATTTACGCATGCGTCAGGTCTTCTCTGATCTTGCCAAAATAGGGGTGTTAGGTAAGATAACAATAAGGGGAAGAATAATAAAAAGCATTTTAAGCCAAACAGCGTAGAACGATGCTAATTTCAAATACATAGTTTAGTTGAATATGTCAATAAGATAGAGCAAAAATGCAAGTTTTAAATTGAAAACTTCGGAAAGTTCCCACTCACAACCCATCACCCCCTTTTCTTAAGTAGAATTGTTCGCGAGTGCTAGGCGCAGCTTTCAAGGACGGAGAGTAGATCGCATGCTCTGGATGTTGTGACTGAGTTAGTCGGTACATGCTTGCAATTCACTAATGTTGCTCTTGATACATTTTATTATTGAGTTGTGCATTGGACAAGAAGAAAATTAGACAATGAGAATTTTACACACAGCCATATTAGGTGGAGGCACGTGGGCTGCTAGTGTGCGAAATTTCCCTAGAAATTTACTTAGTCAGGAGTATCAAAGCCGAACATGTACCATAAATAAGTAACCAAAAACTAAGTACCATACCAAGTAACAAGGGTTTTTTGGACCCTAGGGGGTTACTTGAGCCCGTTACAGAAAATGATAAAATTTGTGTCTGGTACTTATTAGTTGAAGACTTGCACGTAGTTCCTCGTTTCTCCACTAGGTAGAAGCACTCTGCAGTCTCTAACGCTAGTACCAAACCCAGATTTTATCATTTTACTGTTGGGCTCAAGTAAACGCCTAGGATCCAAGTAACCCTTGTTCACGGTACCTAAGGGATCTCTGAAATACAGCATAATAGTACGATACGAGCTCTAAAAATTTTACGTAATTTGGATACTGGAGTCTGGTTTCAACCAGCTGATTTAGATGAAAGCGACGCATTCTCTAACATAAATGTATTTAAAAGAAAATTTTCATGTGAAATGGATACCGAGTGAGAATTTCAAGCGATAAAGTTGAACGAAAATTAATTATCTGAAGTATTGAATTTAAAGCAATCAATGGTGAGAAAATGAACCAATTCCCAGGTAGTAGAGTATGCACATGATTTAGTTAACAGAAAACAAGTTTAAAATCTAACAACTGTCGATTTGTATTCATGAAAATCCACACACACGTTTCAGGACGCGACAAAACAAACATTGACAGTAATTTAGAGGAACCCCCTCTCCTCCAAAGAAAAGTTTTACCACTGTTTTTGAATATCTTTATTAATATTTAAGTATTTTTTAATTTTTTGAAGTTCAACGTCGATTTCTAAACGGTTCCATTCAAACTACTTTCAAGTTTTTAAGGGATAAAAGATATTAAAAAATTGAAGACAAGAAGTTGAAGATGGTTAGCCCAACAGGTCAGTGTGTGAATAAAAACATTTCATCAATTGATACAATGTGCCTCAAATCTGTGGTATAAAAGCATTTATGAGGAAACATTTGTCGGGAAATAAGCCGGCAAACAAATTGAAATGCATAAATTTAATTTCAAACAGTAATGGTCACGTCAGAATTTTCTTCTTAATTCTACAATGTCTTTAAATTTATTCATAACATGTTCTATTAAAATAAACTGTAGCAGCAACTTGAAGTGTATTAGGCTTGTCTAGATGCCTTTGTGTACTTTTCATTAACATTAATACGAAAATAATGGTTTTCCAAAAACTCCGGTGTTTGTTTTTAATTTTTGGGACGAAAAGTAAACTGTCTTATAATAATACCACCTTTTGTTGGATATTCTTTAGAAAAATAATACCTTAAAATAGAAAGTAACGGAAGGTTTTTTTTGATTGTTCCTAAAGTGAGGCTGCATGTATAAAGTGCAAAATGTTACTTTTTAAGTAAGATTATTTGGCACTGGTATTTTTATGAATTTCAAGCTTAAAATTTTTTTTTCTGTTTTAAGTATAAGTTGTTCGAATGAAAGTAGTTAATTACGTTGAAAATACGTATTTGTATCAAATCTGTGGCGATAAGTTGTTTAAATAAGTAAAGTCAATCATTTTAGCAAGCCAGGAATAACTAATCACGAGAAAGATATTCGCTTGTATGATGCAAAAAATGCAATGAGTTTTGCTAATGTTATGAATTTGCAAAATTCATTGCTAATGCTATGAAATTGCAAAACTCATTGCTAATACTATGAATGCTTCTGTGTAGCAAAATAATCCCAATTATTTGAATAAATTTTTTTTGTTTTTGTTGATGTAGTATCCAATTTTGTTTTTCATTGCTTGAACACATAATAGCAAAATAAATGTTTTGTAAATTATTGTTAAAATCATGTTTCATACATATGTTTATAAAACATAATGCTAAAACAGGACCTTAGTGTCCTATTTTAGCATTATATATTTTATAGATGTTTGTGAAACATGATGTTAATAGATTTTTAGAATTTGACATACTGTAAAAGCACTCCTGTTTCGCAAGCTTATCGGTGATTGCGCTAATTTGTAATTTCTTGGAATTTTATACGAACAGAATCAAAAGCTGATGAAAATATACATATAGTTAGAAAATTTCGCGAGGATTAAATTTTCGTGATTACGACGTGTTCGGGAAAATCGCAATACTTAAAGCCTCGCGAAGTGTTTTTACAGTACATAATCTTAGTTATGAATTTAATGCAGTATAGTGCGTCTCTGATTAGATGAGCCATGACATTGACAATGTTTATCTCTTTTTGAGCAACAGGGAAAGGTAATTGGCGCTCAATTGAGTTGGGTTTCTTTTGTGGCTGTTTTGCAAAACTATTACAATTCAAATATTCTCCAATACCACTTCCCTTTCTACCGAACTTTCAAAGAAGGAAGAAATGTCAAGGTCATAACTTATTAGAGCCATACTATACGTTTTTTTTGAAAACCAGCTACAGCAAAAAAAAAAAAAAAAAAAAGAAAAGAATCAAAAGGTTAAACTATGTGATACTTTGGGTCGAAACGGTTCTGGCGCATTGCTTATAGTGTAATAATGTTCATCTTTTCTGCACTAAGCTTTATTAAAACTAACCAAGAATTATTTTATGCTATTAATTCCAGAGAAACTACTGATGTTTAAAAATGAATAAAATAAAAATAGTGTTTATCGAAAAATATAGGTTTATAGGAACTGTTTTTGTGATAACACATTAATGCGCATTTAAAAAGTCTAAAAAATATATATACAGACTTCGAAACATTTAAAACTTCTAATATCCAAAATGTACTGTTAATAAAATAAATTTATGAGTAAAATATATGTTAAATACGAATATCTGTTTATTGCATAATTTTATAATGATAAATTATGATTTCTAAGGGTTTCATCTGCATTTATAAATGCAAAATTTAAAGCTCAGAAGAGAAATTCCTAATTTCTTTTCACGCGATACCGATATCGTCTGCGTATAAATATCATCAGATCCATTTCTCGACGCAGCGCCCTCTGACGCAGAAATGGAAGTGTTCAAAGTGAAATGGTATTTCATTATGCAGAGGCACATCTCTACCTCATTATCTCGTCTTTGAAACTGTTGCATACATTTATGGA
Organism: Uloborus plumipes; assembly: GCA_038373865.1. Classification (NCBI taxonomy): domain Eukaryota; kingdom Metazoa; phylum Arthropoda; class Arachnida; order Araneae; family Uloboridae; genus Uloborus; species Uloborus plumipes. The sequence goes on along the minus strand of JAXGGA010007229.1, from coordinate 7,666 downwards.
ATCTGCATTTGCCGGGTTCGCATTTGGTTCCCCTATGGATTTGCAGTGTCGCACTGATATTGCGAAGACAATTATTTGAAAGGCCGAATGATGATATTGTTGGCGCAAAATGGGTTTCGATTTGCTTGTCTCGGGGGCTGAGCACAAAAGGAAAATTCCATTGCGTAGAATATCAATTTAGTATTGATTAAACCATGTTAAAGTAAGCAACATACTTAATTTGAAAATTGTTATTTTGTAAATATTCTTCATCGACAAAAACTTCATCAGCTTTAACATTTAAAATTTAGCGATGATGTTAGTATAATTTTAATCATGATGTGATAGAAATATCCGTAGCTCTGATTTCAAGAAATGATCTACAGATTATTGTAGACACTTAAAAAAACTGTTTTAAAGATAAATGTAATTTAGAGGTAATTTTAAAAGAAAAGCACCAATCACGCTACGAAATACTCAATATTTTTTTGGCATACAAATTTTGACATTGTTTTAAGTGGTGCGAAGCAAAATGGAGGCAATTAAATGTAATATGGGCATTTTAAAGTAAAAACCAAGAACTAACCAGTAAAAAATTAAATTAGATTGTTGTATCTTAAAATCTAATTTTTGCTTCGTGATATTTTTTATCGTTTGTAAAAATCAGAGTATTCGTAAACACTCAGAAGAGAAAACTAGCAATTTTACAGTTTATTACCGTAAAATTACTATAAAAATTAGCTGCATTTTACTGTAAAAATAGTTTATTTTTTAGTGTATATGGTAATATCACGTGCAGCCGATGGTTGTCGAAATCGTTAAGAACAATGGTTTGTGCCAAAAACAGTTAACACTTGGTGTAAGTAAAGACAAGGATAACTTACAATTGTTCAGTCAATTTTTTTAAGCTTAAGATTTGATGAACGAATTTAATGGAAATTCTGGAGAGTTGCCTAGTGACTGTATGATAGTAGATTAGATGACTGTGCATGAAAATATCTGGTGGGCGGAAGTTATATTTAAGAGTAATAATAATATTACAAAATATCATTTTTTAAACAGAATGATGGGGTATTAGGCAAAGTAGAGCTTTCAAAGTAACTGATACCTGGATGGTATAAAGTAGGATGTTCCAGCACAGAGTGAACAGAACAGATCTGCCCTTGTCCATCAGTATTCAAGACGGGGCTGTAGGAAGGAAGTGCCTGACACGTCTGAGGACAGGTCCAAAGGGAATCCTTAGATTACAATGGTAAGAGCCCGCGGCCTGACACTTTTAACTGCCTGTTCTCAGTCAAACGGGGGGCTTTAAGGAGAACGAGAGGGAGATCGAACAGGGAATTAGGATTTCGTGCTCGCGAATGGAATCCCAAGCAGGAGCGAGAGAGAAAAATCAATTTGGTACCAGACGATCGAGACTCATGGGAATCTTGGGTTTCGGCGTTCGAAACGGAGAGAAAATAATTATCTCAAAATTGGGGATCATGGGTTAAAATCTATATCACTCTAGAGTGCTTCCTGCTGAATTTGCACACAGAATATTTAAATCCTGAGTGAATTTTAAAAACTATTGTTAGAAATGTTGATTGAAGATGCATTAAAAGAATATTAGCCAATCGATGATGTTATAAAAGTTTGGTTGAACATTTTGAAGAATTCATACCATCATTCATATCCCTCTGTCCTATATTGCTTATAACAAGCATTGATATTATATATATTGAGCAAAAGGTAGCAAAAATTAACTTCAGTGAACATTGATAAGATATTTATATCACGATCTTAATTCTGACTTTTATCGACTACCACTACAGAAACTAAATGCAGGCAATAATTTTGATTACACGTTTGTCGAAATCCACTATACATAGCCATGAGTGCAATGTTGTGGTTACCTATTTAACAGCGTTTTCCTAAAATCTGCTTCAAGCAATTTTATGGGCTCACAAGTATTTTTTAAATATTTGTTTTGTTGGAGCAACGGACGATCCTGTGTTTAGCTTATTTTATTTCGTTACATTTCTGGATATTCATGGCTCATGGGAAAGCTTAGAAATATTTCTATTAGTGGGTGCCTCCCGTTTACACATGAAATAAGCTTGAAACCAAGAAATCTCCATTATGGCACCTCTATGAGGTTTAGACAACGAGTCATAGCAACCATTTCCCTTCCTCGTCTGTCGAAGCAACGAATGCAACGTTAGGACTCGAACCAGCAGAACCTTTTAGTTTCAATTTAAATATGTTTTCCCTGGACTTTAGGCATTCGATTATGTATTTGGTAATGCTTTTGTAAACCATTGAATCAGATGTTTATCAAAGCTTTCGCTATGCAGTTGTGAGCTTACTATTGCCTAGTGATTATCAAGTAATAACGGATTGACCAAAATATAATATGAAAGACAGTTAAGGCGATATTAGAGCACGATTAGCATCTATTTTCATGTTTTGAACTCATTTCGAAGTACTTGCCGAGTTTTCTAAAGCCAGTATAACTAACAGCAGCTTGGAAGCTTTATTCGTAGTTAAACCAACAATTGAATTAATCCAGTTGGTGTTTAATATAAGTAAAAAATAAATAAAACGGAAATTCTTGCCTGCAACTTTTTTTTGCCTACTATTAATAAAACCGAGCTGATATTTTACTTATTCAGAATGACTCAAAATTTATTATTATTGCATTTAATTGTAAAAATGCGTTTAATTTGAATATAAACCGCTATGGTCAAAGACTTGGTCATGTTAGAAGAAAAAGGAATGAAATTACTTTTACAGAGAAAAAAATTTGTGTGAACAGTACATTTTGTGTCATAAGTTTTCTCCTAAACTTCAGAAACATTCAGAGTTTTTAAATTTTTTGATTGATTTCACTTTTAAAACCTTGATTAGGACAAAATTAATGAACATGTCTTTGATATAATTCCACTTTGACGTGATATTACTCTCTTTAACTTTTCTTTCTAATGAAATTTTCCTTTTTGTTTTCCACGGTTTAAATGATAAAATGTTTGGTTATACTGTCCGTCCCTGAAAACCTCGCCTAGCACTCGCGAATCATTCCACTTTAAAAAGGGGTGATGGATTGTTAGTGGGAACTGTTCGAAGTTTTCAATTTAAAACTTGCATTTGCTATCCTTTTGACACATTCAACTACACTATGTATTTGAAATTAGCATCGTTCTACGCTGTTTGATACGGCTCAAAATGTTTCTTATTATTCTTCCCCTTAATATTATCTTACCTGCCACAGATATTTTGGTAAGATCAGAGAAGACGTGACGCATGCGTAAATACGCGAAAGGTTTTACCTAAGAAAATCAAACAGTATCACTCTTATGTAGGTTTGGAAAATTAGTTCTAAAAAAAAAAGGAAATCAGTAAAGCTCTGTGCAAGAGCAATAGATTTTTCTTATTTTTTCCCTTTACGCACACATTTAATAATGAAATAATCTGATTAAAAGTAAGAGCTTCATCCAACGAAAAAAAAATGCATCTACTATCTACTACACAAGGAAATCTTATAATCCTTGAAAAATATAGAATTCAACTTATTGTTTACGAATTACGATAAAAGAGTAGAAAAGGACAAAAGAAATGATTTCACATTTTCGACATATTCTGTCAGTATTTGAAGTTTATTTCGTCTGCTTTGCGCAAAAGATGGGCTTAACATGTTCAAGAGCAGACAGAAAATTTATTTCGATCCACGTTTGTGAAAGCGTTGAATTGACAATTTTAACTTGCGTCTTTTTGTGACCCACATGTCTTCATTCCTTCTTAGCGACTGAAAGGATCTTTTGATCTTGTGGACTTGTGACCAGAATACGAAACAGTTTGTGGAAAGAGGTGAAAAAAAAGTGGTTGGTAGTTTAAGACAGTTTTCGAAAATGTTTGTTTTTTAGTTTCTTATCATTGTTTATGCTTCAAACTTACGGTCTCTTTCAAATATTCATGGCTGTATAAAATTTTTTGACGCATTTGAGTTTATTTTTTAAGAAATAAAACTGCTCCGTCTGCTAAATGCAAAAACGTAAGTAAAATATATGGAGCATTTACTGTAAAATTTCTGGTCTTTTATTGTTTTTCTGGATTTTTGCTTGGTGGATATGTGTTTTTTGTGCATAGAATTTTACCTTGAAATTTCCCAATTGTTCTGATGAAATACACTACTGGCCACCGTAAATGCAACACCTTGAAGGAAGCGCGCAAATTATATGAAATTTACAACATGCATTAGCGGAGGTGAGATATGCAAATGATTAGAATTTAAGCGCAGACGCACATCATGCGCCTGTGGCGCAACCTTGAAAATTATTTAAGGCTTAGAGATTTGGGTGATTTTAAGTTTACCAATTGTGTTTTTCTAGTGGTATTAAAAAAAAACTCGATTAATTATGCATCGTAGGAAGCACTGATCATCTTTTGATCAAGTATCCGAGTTCGACAGAGGAAGGATAGTGGCCTACCGAGATTATGGGTTACCTTTCATCGAAATCGGTACTCGTGTTGGACGAAATCAAACAACTGTAATGCAGATATGTGATCGTTGGATGCATTAGGGTACCCCCGACATGGTGAATCACATCCACCTAGGGGCACCACTTTACGTGATGACAGGCAAATTGTGCGCATGGTAGTGACGGATCGCACAGTCACATCACGAACCATAGCACAGCACATTCTGTCTGTAACGTATCATCCAGTGTCTGTGCATATCATTTGATGCCGTTTACAGCTGACTGGTCTGTCTACAAGACTTCCATTGCTTCGTCTGCCCTTGACGCAAAACCGCAGACGTCTCCACCGCGAATGCTGCAATGAAAGAAAGATGTGGATGGCAGAATGGAATGAAATTGTCTATACCGATGAGTTACGCTTCAGTCTGCAACACTCTGATGCTCGGACGATGGTCGATTCGAGTCTGGAGACATGAGTCTGGAGATGATGCTAAACACCTGCGTTATGCACCACCACACTGGTCCTGCAACGCGTATTATGGTATGGGACGGCATTGGCTATCACTCTCGCACTCCTCTAGTACGCATTGTCGATACTTTAAACAGTCAGAGTTTTTTCTCCGAGGTGTTGGATCCAGCTGTTCTTCCTTATCTTCAGAGCTTGCTCACAGCCATATTTCAACAAGATAATGCCCGACCACACGTAGCACGCATTGTTCAAGGGTTCTTCATCAATCGCCAGGTTGAGTTGTTTCCCTGGCCGGCTCGCTCGGAGTGCTTCACCGATAGAAAACATGTGATTCGTGGTTGCTCAACGATTGACCTAGAATACATCCCCAGTTGCTATAACAGATCAACTTTAGCAACATGTGAAAGCTGCTTGGTCTGCTGTACCCCAAGAACACATCCAAAGTCTCTTTGAATCAATTCAGAGGCGTGTGGCAGCGGTGATTTTCAGCAATGGCGGCTACTCTGGCTACTGATTGTGGCAGGAACGACACTTCACAGAAGTCTATAAATTTAATCATTTGATACTTGGTCAACTTGTTATCTACACAATAAATTTTGTTGTGATATCTCTCGTCTTTCTTGGTGGTGCAATTTCGAAGGCGAGCAGTGTAGTATGATTTGAAAAGAGCTAAGTTTTGCGTCAGAAGTCCTGCATGATTTTTTTTACTGATTCCGTATCATTAACCTTTTGTTAAGTTAAATATCTATTCCGTTCGTCAGTACTGCAATATTTGTTATTAAAAGTGATATTTTCCTCTATTTCCCGAAGTAATATTTCAAACTATAAAAAAAAAGCTTTCTTAAAAACTAGCTGTCGTGGCCGTCACGAAACTTTCTTCTATATCTATCTTATGAATTCCGGTTACAAAATAAAATACGTACTCGCCCGAGTAATTGGAGACAGCTCCAATTTCCCAATTATCGTAATAACCCTGCAAATGCAGAATCAATGAGCGAAATTGGAAATCATTGCAAAAGTCTTGTTTAGATAAATTGCAAACATTTTATTTGTTAGTAAAAAGAAATTGGCAACAGTTAAAAATTTCAAATCATTGAAAGTTTTCAGCTGTTTTGATAATTAAATAGCGTGAAAGCGATTTTTTAATGAATTAATTTTTCGCATTGTTGACTAAGCGCAAAAATCACCCCACCCTTCCCCTGGGGCGATTGGCGCCAAAATTTAATCGATGCTTGCTTTCATATTGGGTTAGTGTTATTCCAAATTTCATTCAAATCGCAGCAATATTTCCCGAGATACAGTAGGTGCAATGACAAAATAAGCACTTTTGATTGCTCCACCCCCTTTGAGATATTGACAAACAAATTGAATCAACACCTGTACTCAGTAGAGTCTACCTATGGACCAATTTTCGTTTGATTCCGCCGGTTACTTCCTGAGATATAGCAGTCACCCCCGTGCAGAACATGTGCGATTGCTCCACCCCCCTTTGAGATATTGACAAACAAATTGAATCAACACCTGTACTCAGTAGGGTCTACCTATGGACCAATTTTCGTTTGATTCCGCCGGTTACTTCCTGAGATATAGCAATCACCCCCGCGCAGAACACGTGCGATTGCTCCACCCCCTTGGAGATATTGACAAACAAATTGAATCAGCACCTGTACTCAGTAGGGTCTACCTATGGACCAATTTTCGTTTGATTCCGCCGGTTACTTCCTGAGATATAGCAATCACCCCCGCGCAGAACACGTGCGATTGCTCCACCCCCCTTGGAGGAATTCGCTAAAAAAAGTCAGGTGCACCAGTTCACATGGTGGTACATATGTGCAAAAATTTTTGTTCGATTTCATTCAGTAGTTTTTGCTCTAGCGCGGCCACAAAAACTGGTCACACACATACAGACTCACACACACACAGACACACACACAGACACACAGACACACAGACAGACAGACATTTTCCAAAAATGGTCGAAATGGACTCAGAGCACCTCAAAACGTGCAAATCCGTCAAAATTCGACATTCGAAAATTTTCACGAAACCAATACTTTCTTCTATATATTAGATAAAGAAGAAAGTAAAAAGAAAAAAAAAAGAAAGAAATAAGAAACCCCTGTGATTTCTTAAATGCAAAACAAACTAAAATAATAACAATAAAGCTAATAGATTCTTTTTCTAGGCATTGTCGTAACTTCTGAAGTGGATAGGTGCTATGGATAAAAGCTGTCTCTATCTTATTTCAGAATATAATCGACATTTTTCTGGTAAATCATTTATTACTCACAGCTTGAATTCATGCTCAAATTTATTTATTCTGAACTGAATGAATTCGTAATAACTGTTGCACATAGTTTTTACTTTCTTCTATATCTAATATATAGAAGAAAGTATTGGTTTCGTGAAAATTTTCGAATGTCGAATTTTGACGGATTTGCACGTTTTGAGGTGCGCTGAGTCCATTTCGACCATTTTTAGAAAATGTCTGTCTGTCTGTGTGTGTGTGAGTCTGTATGTGTGTGACCAGTTTTTGTGGCCGCGCTAGAGCAAAAACTACTGAATGAAATCGAACAAAAATTTTTTCACATATGTACCACCATGTGAACTGGTGCACCTGACTTTTTTTAGCGAATTCCTCCAAGGGGGGTGGAGCAATCGCACGTGTTCTGCGCGGGGGTGATTGCTATATCTCAGGAAGTAACTGGCGGAATCAAACGAAAATTGGTCCATAGATAGACCCTACTGAGTACAGGTGCTG
>JAXGGA010007228.1:0-64115 GCA_038373865.1 Uloborus plumipes | reverse complement strand
CAATTCACATGAAACAGCAACATAGGTATTATTTTTCATTTGAAATGGGTGGTAATTTATTTGTGGGATGTTCTCCAACAATGCAGTTTTTGTTTATGATGTAGAAAGAAAAAAAAAACAACATTTTGTCGTCATAGTTAAAAATAAATTTACTGTTATACACGCACACACATACACATACACACAACAAATAAATAAATGTTTTTTTTTTTTTTTTTTTTTTTTTTTTACAACGAAAAATTATCTTTCCATTTCTCTAAATATTACACGTATTGAGAACGCAGTGAAATGAATTTTGGGATTATATGTTGTGATATATTATGATTTTTTTAATAGCATTTTTTCAACTAGCTTAAAAACTTTCAGCAGGCAAAAATAGGTGTTTATTTTATTTACTCAAATTTAAGTTAATATTTTTATTTATGTATTCACTATCATTTTCTACTTAAACCTTGTTATTAGTATCATTGTTATTAATTTTTTTAAATTAATTTATTTTTTGTTTACATTTTGTTCCAAAAGTAAAAAATGTGTTCATTCTCAGTTGCGTAATTTATCTCAGTATTTCCTTTGATCCTTGCCTAAATCTATAATTTAAGAAAACAATACTTGAAATATCACATAGACGGCACGTCAAAACGGCAAACAAGCTAGAAAAACGTTCAGAAATCTCATTTATTAAAAAAAGTATGTAAAAATAAAAGTGAATTGTAATTACCGATAACTAAATCAATATTAAGTTTTAAATTTCGACCGGAAAGTGTGCAACTATCTCGAAAAAGTATTCTGAGCTATAAAAGGAATAATACGTCTCAGCATAAAATGTATCAAAGAAAAAAAAATAAATGTCTACTCTTCAATTAATTCTGGCGTAAACAATTTTAACAAACCTATTTTGGCATAACAGAAATTTGGTCAAAGAAAGGTGCGTTTCCCGAAAATTGTTTTTTTTTTTTTTTCGAGTAAAAGCACTAGCTACAGTCAAAATTCGTGAGTAGTAAGAGTTAAAATATGTATATTTGAGTTGTAGTTAACTTTTGTTTAAAATCCTAAGATAATAAACAAATAAAAAATAAAGTAAAATACCGAAAATGCATTTAATGGCATCGGTTTTCTCTAACGCAGTTTAAATATCACGGAAAACCACGCATCTCATTGTAATCTCCATAAAACTTTTGACAAATTAAGTTCATTTCATAGTTTCCGCTAAATTTACTTGATTAAGTGCATCACGATTAATATTTAATGATTTTTTTTTTGGCGTTGAAGTTAGAAGCCCGTATGGAGAAAAATAGTTTGAAAAAAAAACAGATAAAGCAAAAAAAGTATGCAGCTCATTAATAAAGATAGATATAACCCAGCGAATTTGGAAATTCACCAAGCTTTTTCAATTCATATTAAAAGAAAAAAATTATGTTTGGCACTTTATTGGCGATGTTTCTTTTTTTTTAGCGTGTGTGCGTGTGTGTGTGTATCGGGGGGGGGGGGAGCGGCTAAGAAACAGAAAGGCATTGCAGATTATTTAAACCGTAAATAACTGATTTTGATTTGCATGGATTTATATATGATAAACTTTGTCATTTTTAGTACTATGATTGTTTGGATATTTCAACTAAGATGCGACATTATTTCACCGAAATCAAATTGATGAAAACGTAGATGAAACACGAGAAAATAATTGTTTCCTTCCATAAACGCAATTTTTCTGCGCTTTTCTTTTGCCGTTTGTTTTCTTTTTATTCTAATTTCTCTCTCTCCTTTTTTTTATTGATAATGATTGTCAATCGCATATTTCTCGATTTTCAAGATGTGAATAATGCAAATAAATCCCGTATAGCTACTCAATTTCTTGATCAAAATATACTTAAAAGCAACAAAACGTGACAATATCGGAAGGAAATCATAAGATTTTCTGCCCTCATATCTGTAAAAAAAGGCGTTGAAGTTTTGAAGAGTTTGACCTTCAGTTGAATAGTTCAAAATAAGTTAATAAATGTAGGCATGGATAAAAAAAAAATTAAAAAAAAAAAAAAAAAAACGCAGTGGGAAATATGTTCGAACTTTGTTCATGAAAGCAAAAATTAACCCTGAGCCGAACTCAAACATAGTAGACGATAAAAAACCCGTACAAATAATTGTCAAAAAAAAAAAAAAAAACATTAAGTTAAAAACCGTTAAACCATACATTTTTTTTAAAAAATGATAATATGTTTTATAACAATAGCAATAATAATGTTAATAACAAAATTAAAATGTAAGTTACTAAAGTATGGAGAATAAAGACAGATATTATTTGTATCAGCTGCAATACAGCTATTGTTTTATGTCTTTATTTTTCCTTTGTTTGTTTTGCATATGATTTGAACACCAGTTAAATCCGCATTAAAAAAAAAAAAAAAAAAAAAGACAAGAAAAGAAAAAGAAAAACACTTGTCACAGTAGCCGATATCATTCCCAAATCCATCGTCATAGCATCTCCCAGGACTTAAATGAACGACAATCGAACAGTAATTTGTTGCGTATTTTCGAGACAGCCTACCGTTCTCTCAAAGATTTGCAAATGAATAGCGCTACTGAAACTGTAAGATAATTTCCCCGTTCCCGGCTCTGAGTTAAACGGACCGTGAAATATTATTACTTTCACATTAAATGCAGCGTGTCAGAGAAAGTCTGCGAAATGCTTTAAAACAAAACACTCCAGCAGAACCCAGCTTTTGTACCGAGGGTTATTGCGGAACGTGCTCTATTTTTATCCTATCCTTCAAAAATTTAAGTTTCATTTAATTACAGTAATGTGATGAAGGAGCGTTACGTTTTATGAGAGGAGTTATTATGATTACGTCCGGAACATGGACCCGCATTGTAATATAATAAGCTTGAATATAATGCTGAGGACTGGTTTTGCAATGTCGGAGGAAATATAGCGTGCGATGCGATAAAAAGAGGTTTTTCAGTTGAGAGTGCGTTTAAGTATTTCTGAAGAATCATATTAATTATTAGATGACTTCCTTCAACAAGCAAAAGTACAAATAACAATTTTTGAAGGATTCAATTTTTAATTAGATAAGTTCTTTCTCAGTTAGTAGTGCGATTAGCTCTTTCTGAAGCATAAAATTGATTATTAGATGAATTCTGCCATCAGTTAACAGTGCGGTTAACTATTTCTGAATTATCAGATTGATTATTAGGTGAATTCTTTCATCAGTTAACCGTACGATTAACTATTTCTGAAGAATCAGGTGAATTATGAGGTGAAATCGTTCATCAGTTAATAGTGAGATTTACTATTTCTGAAAAACCAGATGAATTATTTGATGAATTCTTTCATCAGTTAATAGTGCGTATAACTATTTATGAAGAACCAGATGTATTAGATGAATTCTTAAATCAGTTAATAGTGCGATTTACTATTTCTGAAGAATCAGATGAATTATTAGGTGAAATCTTTCATCAGTTAATAGTGCGATTTATTATTTTTGAAAAATCAGATGAGTTATTAGAGGAATTCCTTCATCAAAATCGTCTGCATCAATATCACAAACAGCACAGCGAAAAGAAAAAGGGATTGTTCATAAAGGATGTCACCCTTTTTGTTCAATATTTTTGACACCTTTCCTCTTCGTCAGAAAGTGACAACCTTCATCTAACCCTCTCCGCCATCTTTGCTACACTTCAAGCTACTTTCAATATACATATTCTTGTAAAAACTGTTGGATGTCACGCATCTCGTTACGCCCTCTCTGCCCTTCGTCACAAACTGTCATAATATCAGGAACTCCCCTCCACCCAAATGCGTGACATTCTTTGGGCGTGACAGAGCCAAGGTTTGCTTAACGATAATAAACAGTCATAGCTTAGAACAGCGTTGCCCAACCTTTTTTGGTTCCCGTACCACTCGGTTGTACACCATGCTAAATTGTACCACTTCGTACAAATAATTGTATTTCATGAAATTTGTTATTGCTAGTGGTATTTATAGGGTGACCATGACCATTAATGCACATCACATAATGAGACAAATTCCATTGAAACACGCCTAAACGTCATATCAGATTATAAACTCATCTAATACACATTTGTCTACTCCATTGTACATTTCGTTTACTAAAAATAGTTTAAATAAAGATACATAATTTTGAAAATCCAATTAATTCATTCTGATAACATAATCAAATATTTTTATGAAATAAACTTAATAAGATCCTCGTACTTGTTTCAAAGTGTTCTTTCTTTTTCTTTCTTTTTTTTTTATTTTACTGATGGCTAAATTCTAAATTTAAAAGTGCATTCTAAAACAAACAAACAAAAGCAATGTATCTTGCCGGATTTCCAATTGTATATTGGGCTTTTTTACACCTTCACAGTATTTATAAATATTAATATTATTATTATTCGAAAATAGGAAAAAAAAGTGTTCAAAATATTTTTCGATTATTATTTTTTTTTTTTAATGTTCGCCATTATTGATAATTTTTCTCGTGCCACTCACTAAAACCTTGCGTACCACAGGTTGAGAATCGTTGGCTTTGAAAAATGATATAAGCATGGGTTTCAATCATTTATTCATTTGTGAAACTAATAGTTGATTCCGGTTTCTCAAATTAGATTTTCTATTCTCATTAGAATTAAAGTCATTGTTTCAAAGCACTCTAATTAAAACACCACTGGTCAGAATGACTCGATGTTTTACCAGAACAGTAGTTTAGCCATCGGACTTTGTTTGGTGAAGGAAAAAAATTTCCCAAAATTCCCGATTGATGGCTCTGTTATAGTAATTTAAGGGAAAGAGCCCACTACAAGGACGGAAATGCTGTTGCTTAAATACAAAAGTGATAAACAACGGAAATATATTTTAAAAATAAAGAAAAATATACGGTCCATAATTTTTGGGAGACACATAAGGTAAGCGACCTTTTAGCCGGGCCTCATGGACCTATAAACAGATCAGGTCCCACTCACAATTAATGACCCAAATACTAGGCTTATTCAGCATTGGTGTAACAAAAACTCTAAGTACTTTAGAACTTAGTTTCTCTTCTTCGTTTACTTAAAATATGATGCAGAAATTCAACGTAATGACGTAAATGGTTTCCTGCAGTTACATGGTTTTATTAACTTAGAACATTTAACTGTAGAAATATAATGCTTGATTAAAGTACTTTGATATTAGCTTTAAATGTTAGTTAACTTGTTATAAAATGCAGAGATAAGAAAATAAATGCAAAAAATTAATGCATTAAAAAAAAGAAAAAAAAGTAGCAATGAATAAGATAAGGCAGGACAATAAAAAAGCATGCAACCATTTACAATATTTATTTTATTTACATCAGATCACAAATTTTTACAGTGCAGTTGAATCAACTTCATCATCTATTGAAAAGCGAAAACCCAAAACATTTGGCCCGGACAATTTTTCTGTGCCAGAAAGTCATTTCTGTTTGTCAGAACAACAATCTCAGAAAATCTAATTCTCGAAAACCTCCATCATAAAAGTTCTCATATTCGTCGAAGAAATCAATGATCGGAGATTCTTCGAAAACAATCAAGTCGAGGAAAGTCATTGTTAAAAGAATGACACCAAACTTCTTCAGGGATACCATAACAATCTCAGGAAAAGTGGCAGGAACAAGCGATGTCCGGCCAAGGAGTGAGTTTGGAAATGAATGGAATTTTTAGAGCTTCTTTTGACTAGAGCCTTATTAAAAAAGACAGCTAATGAAGCGATGTCTCGAGAAAACTTCTGGAACTTCCGCTTGTTCTTTGCTGTTCGACGAAGCATGGTGGAATGTGTTGCGTTTTTTCTTCTGCCTTCATTTTTAATATATTTTTCCAATAAACGGATATTTACATTAATGAAATGGTAGATGCAAATCTAGAAGAAGGAAATAAGGATCTGTTATGGATTTAGTCATGTTAGCAGATAAAATTTGATAGGAAAGAGAGGTCTTTATTAAATTTGTTGAAAAATACCGCTCTAAATGAATAGTTATCATCTTTATTTAAGCTGAGAAAACATTATTTTCTCTTTTCATACCAAAACTTCCATACATTTATGACAGTTTCTGCTGATTAATTTGTGACACCTTTATGATAGTTAAAAATTATTTTATTTCGTCAGAACTGAAATCCCCTCAAGAGCACCCCCAGAATACTAAGGAAGAGCATAAAGAATGAGAGCTAGAAAGGAGAAAAATACCCTTGAAAACAACCCCTCCTAAATATTTCAAGCGCACACTCTGAATTTTAGATTTTATATATTGTATTGTTTCGGAGAGAAAGTAGTACCAAATGTAGTACTATCAAAGAACGTATAACAATTGTATCTTGAGATAAATAACCACCTTAGACATAGACATCCCTAAAAAGAATCAACAATCACGTGAAATAATAAAAAATAAGGCAGTTTCTCAGTTACTCAGACAATATCTAACATTTTATTCCAGTTGAGGTTCTAATGATAGGTTTTGTTTGACCAGTTTTTTAAAATAAAGTCATCTGGGTCTCTGATGGGGTGGGTATTGTATCAAAGAAAAAAAAGGTTAAAGAAACTCTAAGCTTAAAATTGATCAAGGAAAGTTCTAAAATTAACCTTCTGTAATACAATGATACTTACTCTTTAGAAATGCTTATTTTTTGGCTGAGTACTGAGGACAGTTTCTGATTTCTGGGTCAGCAGTATATGCCATATATCGCCACTACAATTTTTCTCTTTATTGTCTTAACATTTCTCAAAACAGTTGTAAATAATATTATGAAAAATAAAGAGAAGTCGTTTATGAGCTTTTAATCATTTAATGCATTTAGTGTTATTTGAACTTCAAATGTATTATATCATTTCAATTTCCTCAAATTTCTTTAAGTACGAAAAAGTCCCGAAGGGCTGACACGGGCTATATGATTGTCTTACACATTTAAAAAAAAAGCATAGTATTTAAACTTAAGACATTGTTATTTAATAGAATAAGTATACTTGTTCGAATGAATAGATTTGCCTTGTCAATAGCGCTTATCTTTTTATTCCTTGTAATTAATCCACATTTATAGCAAAGCTGTTTCTATGGTGATTTGACGGGAGTATAAAATAATCAACTTACATTACACAAACATCTTATATATTTCGCGTAACTTGAAACAATTTCTTCAACTTCCTACATTGCAATTTTACTTTTGAAATAAAAAGCAGTTCAACTACTTCGTAATGACTATATAAGATCACATTTAAAACTTATTTGACATCGACGTAGTTTCTGCTACAATATTACGAAAATTTCGGCTTCGAAAATCTTAGGACACTTTACGATTTTTTTGCAATTTCAACGCAGTATTACGGAACAGTAATAACAGAAACAGAAAAGCAAATGATGTCTCTTTTAAACTTGTATGAGAAGCTTACATGGTAGTGTACCCAATTGAAAAAAATAGTATCATAATGAGAGCATCGTAATTTATTTTTGTTTTCTGGAAAAGTTTAGCTTGTTATGTTATATCAATAAGAAATAAACTTTTTACATCAATGGACAACTTTTATTTTTGAACTATGTCATTTACCAAACTTTCACACGCTCACTTTTCTATATCAGGGGGCTTCTGAACCTTTTTAACCGGCAGACCAGCAAAACTTTGAAACATTTTGCGGACCTGTGATTCTTTTTTTTGAATTCTTTTAGCTATGACATTACTAAAATTTTGTATGAATGTTTTTCTAAACCAGGGTTTCGAAGCTTTTTTCTCCCTGCAGATCAGCAAACATTTATGAAAATTTTCATGGATTTTTTTAAGGACCTGTGCTGGGTGTATTGCTGCATTAGCGCATTGCTGCTAATGCATTGCTGCATTAGTCAGCTATAAGTTTTCATTAAGGTTTACTTACAGTCATGTTTAAATATGAAGACAAGTATGTATTTTTAATATTATTTTGTAAAAAGTGTTTTTTTAAGGTACAGATTAAAAAATATTCTTTCACTTGTGCCGGTCCACCGGTACAGCAATTGAGACTGTTTGTTCTGAATCACGTACATCTAAAATGTTTTACATTATCCTATTGATTTAACACACCTTTAAAGTCTCTGAAACATAAGTAACTTCAGAACACTGCAATAAAAATGAATACTATTTTGTTTGCTACTAAGCTTGTCATAAGCCGCGTTTGACGTCTGCAGTGTGTCTTTTGCTACGGCCGCTTTGCAATGGCAAAAAACGAAGGGCAATAAGCAATAAAATAATCTCACTACAAATACAGTGAAAAGATCACCAAATGTTCATTATTCTCAAAGCGTAATTCCTTTTTAGCTCCCTATACATCTAACTCGGTTTACTTAACGATACTAGTACATTAAAATAATTATGACTTTTGTTTTCCAAACCTTAAAAGCTTTCCTGAAGCAGTTTTGCCACAAGCCCTGCAGCTAGGAGCTCCACCAGTTCATTATTTCCACCGTGTCCTCCCATAAGATGGAACGCCGAAGTTTCTTGAATAAACGTCAGCCCCAAAATGGCGACCAACAAAAAGGCGAAAACGTATTTCACAGCAGAGAACATTGTTGCTTCAGATGGCTCTCCAAAACGGTGCAATAAATTCAAAATTTCAACAAAAAATGGTTGCAGTACACATATATTACTTAGTTTTTATACCGAAGCTCTTAACCTAATTATTTACAAAATCAGATCGATCAATTATAATGAACCTACCATAAACATAATGACCGCCAAAGTAACCGAACTTCCGGAACGACTTCCGGTTTCCTCGTACCCTCGTGCCCATCTTCGGAAGTGCGAGTGAAAATAACGAGCCGTTGGGTTAACGGAAACACAAATAAGAAATGAGCTGTGAAAAGTTCAAAGGTCTGTCGTAAAGATAAGAAGAAAAATCAAAGAATGTTTATAAAAGGAGGAAAAACATTCCCTTTTATTTACTTTAAATCCTTTCTGCAACGGTTGTTAACCTTAGATTTTTGACATGGGAACAGCTTTATTTGATGGTGCATGTCGGAGACGCTTGTCAAGCGGTTAACGTAGTAATCCCACAGTTGGTTTTACTTTTCGATTTCGTTTCTTGCTTTTGTATGCATGGCTGGAATAGAAACTGTATCATGAACAAGAGTTTTTTTTGTGTCAGTTCCAAAAACGGGAATAAAATGTTCTGCATTTCCATTTGAAGTTTCGATTTAAACTTTTGTATTTTAAATTGTCGAGTCAGCTTCATATTTTCTGTAAAAGCTAAATGTGAAATGATGCTTTCTATGCAACAATGTATTGCATGAAAAATAACGTAAACGATATTTTTTTTCTTTGTTCTTCTTGTAATTTTTGACTTTTAACTATTAGAATTTTTATTTCTTCAACGTTGTTTACAAATGAACCTAGGCCCTTTTTTTGTGTTATTTTTATTATTATTATTATTATTTTCAGTTTGACCCAATTTGAGTATAAAATTCATGTTGGTTTTGATTTTAAAATAGACCTGTTAGCATATTGGTTTTAGTTATAAAATGATTGGCTTTTAAAATTTATTTTTCTTGGGGCTAGCATGGGATAAAACATCATAACAGTTGAACAGTTATAATTTCTTTTGAATTTTAAATAGTACTTAATTTTTGAAAAAAAAATATATGTTCTACTTATTTTCTAATTTTTAATTTTGCTTTTAAATACCCTGTTCTTGCTAATTGCATAAACTTAATATAAATAAATCAATGAATAATTTTCCAACTTTACAAATGTAAAAAAAATAAATGTGTACATCAATTTAATGGAAATTTTGTCATAAGGTTGCTAAAATTGTATGAGTTATTATTATTATTATTATTATTATGATTATTATTATTTTGAATTTGACATATATGCAAAATATAAGAATTAGATAAAATGTTAAGTCAGTTTTCTCTAGTTGCGCTATTGCTTTATGATAAGCATTTAAACACGCTGTTCTCCTGCAAGACTAAAGTTTATTCAAATGGAACCGATTTTACATAATGAAAACCATAATACCATCACTCGAAAATGGATGCAACGAAACACATTAGTTCATTGAATTTTACCCAAATAAGTGTGCTGTGTTCATTTTTATTACTTCAACTCAGGACCAATAAGAATTAGTTTTTTTAAAGGTTGAATCCAATGATATCTTCTGGACAAAATGAATAGTTAAGAACTTTACAGAAAGTTTTTGTCTATCACTCAAGTTAAAAATTAATTGAATTCTGATTCAGACGCACACAGATAACAATCTAAAACTCAAAGTATTGAGCTAACAAACACTAACTAACAATTATCAGACCAAACTCCGTCCAATTAAAAGCCAGCTAATTCTCTTTCATTTTTTCTTTAAAATACTTCTCACGTGCTATTCAAATACACAACGGTTCTTTAAGAGCACCTTGTTTTATAATTCACGATGCCAAACAGGGACCACTTGAACAGGCGTTGGTGCTGTTGACTTGAAATATATTTTAATCTTTTAATGCTCGCCTTTTTTTTCCTCTGCAAACTTAATGA
The DNA here is from genome assembly GCA_038373865.1 of Uloborus plumipes. NCBI lineage: Eukaryota > Metazoa > Arthropoda > Arachnida > Araneae > Uloboridae > Uloborus > Uloborus plumipes. Next base: position 53,621 of record JAXGGA010007228.1, on the reverse strand, counting down.
TGCAGAAGAAAAAAGATACAATGCAAGCACTGTCTCGAAAGCTCTCCCCTGCCCTTTACAGTGAACCTTAATTAATTCTGTTTACCATTTCTTTTTGTTAGAGCTGCCTTTCTTTTGCAGTTTTTTTGGTACTACCGCAGCATGACTAACACCTGTTCTTGACGAGTTTTTTTTCATAGGGTTACGACGAGAGAGAGCTCCTACAGCAGTTTATAGCGGCGTTTTATCTTTTAGATGACCTGTTCTGATGGCATGCAAAGTAGGATGTAGCGGCGTTTACTAGAGAGCTGAAGCCCTTTGCGTTCTTAAAATGGGGGAAATAGTGGTGCAGTTTTTGACTGATATTTATAACGCATATTGCAGTAACATAAATCTACATAGTAATTTTCCGAGGAAAGAAAATTTCACGAGACGACTTTTGGAGAATTCTTGCGATTTTTTTTACTGCGGATCAGGGCTTTTGATGGTATGTGGACGTGATAGTCAGACTTGGGCTTATTGAAAGCTTTAAACTTTTTTTTTTTTTTGGCGGTGGCATTTTATTTCTAGAAAACTTTATCTTTAATAAAATTAACCCCCCGCCCTTTTTTTCTAGATAAACTTTATCTTACATAACATTGACATTTGATAAATACAAGCAAATGGTTTTAAGCGATACTTAAAGACGAGTTTTACTTTCCTAAAGAATAATAGCAAACAAATTTATCCGAAGTCAAAAAATATTCTATAAAGTCAGCTAAATTATTTTGAATGTTTAAGGTCAAAAAGTTCTCCAATACTTTGTGACTCATCCTTAAAAAAAGTTTTTCTTTCACCATGTACTGCTATATTATCATTATTATGTGCTTAAAAAAATTTGTTAAGTCTATCTCTACATGTTTTGTTGGATCTACGTATTTTGATTCAATAAAGGAAATAGCAGCAGTACCCTTAAATTTTCTCATTTATTATTTTTTTGCATGGTAGCGAACAACGCAAAACTTAACATTGGTAAAAAAAAACTGACGCGGCATCTTAGCTACAGTTTGGTGAATCAGTGATTCAGAGTCGGAAGCGACTATCTTATGAATGAAGGATCACGCTCTTATGAAGCGTTACTTCCCTGTTTAAGATTTTTTTAACCTCTTGGTTTTTCAAAAAAAAAAAAAAAAAAGCAAAATAAATTGGATATTGTCTTTCAATCATTAATTAGAAAACTGATTTCGTGAATCAGTAGGAAAGATTGTGTTTAGAAGATTCGAAAATTAAATAGCAGGTGCAAATAGTTATTCTTGGTAATTTTCTGCTTTTAATAATAATCGCAGGAGAGTTATCACTAAAAAACTTCCCATTCACTTTTTTTTTTAAATTATGTTTTAAATTCATTTTTTTAGCATCAGCAGAGGTCATACAACATTCAGCATGTATATACACATTGTATTTCTTCAAACCACAAATTATTTTACCTTGATGTTTTGATAGATAAGATAGAATCGAAAACCACATATTTTTGAGAGAGCAAAACAAGCAACACGCAAAGCGATCAATTTGAACATGAATTATACTCTAAAATACTATATTCAATACAAAAAAAAGAAAGAAAGAAATAAAAGAGTAAAGAAAAGCAAGAAAAAAGTGAATTCGTAAACCGATATGCACCAGATAAAAAAACGGAGAAGAGCACGAGATATATTTAAAGTTATCGATTTTCGATGAACTCTCCTCTGGTTTTATAATTATCCTCATTTGTGGATTTTAGGCATCATTTCAATGCTTTTATTTATAATCCAACTGTCGTTTACTTGACGTTTGGTGATTGTTTTTTCTGCAGCACAAGTCGTGGCGTTTCAGGGAGGCTTAACCGCATAAAAATAGAGAGAGAGATAAAACTGAGCACAATTTAGAAGCAACCCAGGTAGCACAAATAACCTTTAAACGTTTTTAAGCGGCTGTTACAATGTTAATAACCATTTTACAACTTTTAAAAAACGAATTGTGCTACTTGGGAAATCATTCAATTATTTCCTCTCGACATATCGCTCACCAAGAATGAAAGGATCACATCTGTAATGCTAATCCTATTTAAAAAGTGCCTCTTTCTTCCTACGTGTGCGATATGTTCGGAACCATACCAAGATCCCAAGCATCCCTTCTGATACTAATTTAAGGTTTAATGCAACAGCAGGTGATGTAATTCAAAACTGAGTTAATAGTTTTAGGAGCTGAATTCAATAATATTTTACTAATTAACATTAATCGTGTATTACCATGAACCAGCTGTACACATTGGCCACAATGATCATAAGTTGGCAGTTTCTTTACAGAATAAGCCTAACCAATAAGAATAATTTTGTATTTTATTTAAAAAAAAAGAAATAAAATGAATTTATCAAAGTAGTTGAGGAATTACAATGGACGGTATTTGCAGTTATGTTTCATTTTTTATCCAGGTTCATTACTACGTCATTAGATAAATATTGATTCATGATTTTGTGCCTAGCGTGCAACTAATCGCATTCGACGAAATTATGCAACGTTAATTGTACATTTATGCCGTATTTTAATGAATGTTTTCAATGATGAATTATCTTTAATAGTGGTAAATCTCATAAGATTACTCTATTGGCATTATTGTTTCAAATAAGTGCACAACGATAGCTGTGTTGCTGAAAAAGTGCAAGTTTGGTTAGTTATTTAGCTCAGTAGTACGATTGTGGTTTGTGCTATTCAAAGATTTAAAATCGTAGAAAAGCGCATATTTTATCTCATAAAAAATAAATTTCTCTTTTATATAATAATGTCATGATACTTTCAGAAGCAAAATTCTGCCAAACGCCTGTTTGAAAGATACATTTAATCTGTCTGAATTCATTAAAATGGTTTCATTTTCCTGGTGTTCTTTTTTAGCAATTAATTTTTGCTGATCTATTTTTTTCTCTTCTATTACGGCTTATTAAAACTATAAAAAACAATACTATTGAAATTCAATCGGTTGTTTAATTATTATTATTTTTTATTTTTTAGCAATTCTCACACGTCCAATTTTTTAAAGGATTGTTTTCAGATATCGCTATGTAAATTAATTATTTGTTTTCTGCAGATACAACATATATTATCTTTCTAGAGCCCCCTATAGGTCCAACATGCAATGAGTGATCCATAATAAAAAGAGGCATCATTGCTTCGCAGGAAGGGTGGACTTCTAATAAAACTATACCACACAGTATATTTCCTTTTTTACGCACAGGGCATCACAAAAAAGATTTTCATCACAAGGAGGAGGAAAGAAACACTCAGGACACTGGTTGGAATCGAACCCACAGCCTCTGTCATTTAAAGCAAGAGGTTCTAGCTCTTCTTTGTTGTGCTGTTATATTCAACCTACAATCTGGCCATGTTTGATACGGAATGGACAAGATTTTAACTTCCAATAAAACTATACCACACAGTACATTTTCTTTTTTAAGCACAGGACAGCACAAAGAAGATTTTCATCACAAGGATGATGAAAAAAAAAAAAAAAACACTCAGGACACTGGTTGGAATCGAACCCACAGCCTATGTCATTTAAACAAAAAGTTCCCGCTCTTCTTTGTTGTGCTGTTATATTCAACCTACAATCTGGCCATGTTTGATACGGAATGGACAAGATTTTAACTTCCAATAAAACTATACCAAACAGTACATTTTCTTTTTTAAGCACAGGACAGCACAAAAAAGATTTTCATCACAAGGATGATGAAAAAAAAAACACTCAGGACACTGGTTGGAATCGAACCCACAGCCTATGTCATTTAAAGCAAGAAGTTCCCGCTCTTCTTTGTTGTGCTGTTATATTCAACCTACAATCTGGCCATGTTTGATACGGAATGGACAAGATTTTAACTTCCAATAAAACTATACCACACAGTACATTTTCTTTTTTAAGCACAGGACAGCACAAAAAAGATTTTCATCACAAGGATGATGAAAAAAACACTCAGGACACTGGTTGGAATCAAACCCACAGCCTATGTCATTTAAAGCAAGAAGTTCCAGCTCTTCTTTGTTGTGCTGTTATATTCAACCTACAATCTGGAATTGTTTGATACGGAATGGACAAGATTTTAACTTCCAATAAAACTATACCACACAGTACATTTTCTTTTTTAAGCACAGGACAGCACAAAAAAGATTTTCATCACAAGGATGATGAAAAAAAAAACACTCAGGACACTGGTTGGAATCGAACCCACAGCCTATGTCATTTAAAGCAAGAAGTTCCCGCTCTTCTTTGTTGTGCTGTTATATTCAACCTACAATCTGGCCATGTTTGATACGGAATGGACAAGATTTTAACTTCCAATAAAACTATACCACACAGTACATTTTCTTTTTTAAGCACAGGACAGCACAAAAAAGATTTTCATCACAAGGATGATGAAAAAAAACACTCAGGACACTGGTTGGAATCGAACCCACAGCCTATGTCATTTAAAGCAAGAAGTTCCCGCTCTTCTTTGTTGTGCTGTTATATTCAACCTACAATCTGGCCATGTTTGATACGGAATGGACAAGATTTTAACTTCCAATAAAACTATACCACACAGTACATTTTCTTTTTTAAGCACAGGACATCACAAAAAACATTTTCATCACAAGGATGATGAAAAAAAAACACTCAGGACACTGGTTGGAATCGAACCCACAGCCTATGTCATTTAAAGCAAGAAGTTCCCGCTCTTCTTTGTTGTGCTGTTATATTCAACCTACAATCTGGCCATGTTTGATACGGAATGGACAAGATTTTAACTTCCAATAAAACTATACCACACAGTACATTTTCTTTTTTAAGCACAGGACAGCACAAAAAAGATTTTCATCACAAGGATGATGAAAAAAAACACTCAGGACACTGGTTGGAATCGAACCCACAGCCTATGTCATTTAAAGCAAGAAGTTCCCGCTCTTCTTTGTTGTGCTGTTATATTCAACCTACAATCTGGCCATGTTTGATACGGAATGGACAAGATTTTAACTTCCAATAAAACTATACCACGCAGTACATTTTCTTTTTTAAGCACAGGACAGCACAAAAAAGATTTTAATCACAAGGATGATGAAAAAAAAAAACACTCAGGACACTGGTTGGAATCGAACCCACAGCCTATGTCATTTAAAGCAAGAAGTTCCCGCTCTTCTTTGTTGTGCTGTTATATTCAACCTACAATCTGGCCATGTTTGATACGGAATGGACAAGATTTTAACTTCCAATAAAACTATACCACACAGTACATTTTCTTTTTTAAGCACAGGACAGCACAAAAAAGATTTTCATCACAAGGAGGAGGGGGAAAAAAAAACACTCAGGACACTGGTTGAAATCGAACCCACAGCCTATGTCATTTAAAGCAAGAAGTTCCCGCTCTTCTTTGTTGTGCTGTTATATTCAACCTACAGTCTGACCATGTTTGATGCGGAATGGACAAGATTTTAACTAGGCGATTATTTTTAATGGGAAGAAAAGCAACATCTGCCTTGCCATTGGGAGTAAATAAAAATAAATACAGTAAAACCTTATTACATCGTGCCTTGTTATATTACTCCTTTGGATATATCGCGCTTTTTCTTTTTTTCCCAAAAATATATGTGAAAAAAAGTATTGCTTCAACGAGGGAAACAAAAAATTTATCAGAAAGAGTATTTCCCTCTTTTTGAAACCGATGGGCAAAACTCGTATATTTTCCATTAGTCTAAATTTGTTGCAGTTTAAGTTGCAACTTTAAATTTATATACTAACATAAAAATATAGAATAATGAACTTATTTATTTTACTTTTCTAAAGAAAAACTGCGAAGCTATGTCTTTTATTTCTGTGAAGAAAATTTGTCCAATATGATCATAAACAAATATTAATTTGTACGTCATTTAATTTTTTTTTGACCTCGGTTATATCTCGTTTTCGGATATATCGAGCTCTTTTGTTGTCCTCCGACAAGAGTAATATAACGAGGGTTTCTGTAATTCTGTTGCCAGAAAAAGTCTGTAAACATTAATCAACTAAAATATTCAAAAATGTGTGCGGACCAAAAAAAAAAAAAAAATAACATAATACCTTTGAAAACAATTTACACGAAACCCTTCAATAAAAACAAAAGAGCAAACAGTAATTTACGTAATTAACTGGTACGCATTAGTCACCGTAGGAAGTAATTTAAATAAAAAGAGTACTGCACTATTTCCGGCTAATTACTCAGCAGTTGTTATCGAGCACTAATGACCTAAAGCTAAACCCTTTATTTAAATTGCATTCCTATTCTGGATATTGGGGACAAAGTAATAGTAATTGCACAATACAAACGCAGACTAAAAAAAAGTTGGAAGATAGCAACCAGAAGTTCCTTCTGTTGCCTATAAAGGAAATCAATAACAAACTGCAAATTTAAATGTTGAACGAAAACCTTGTTTAAAAAATGGACGACGACATCTTTCTCTGTTTTTAATCAAAATGATGGCTTTACACGAGCACGTGATTAACTTGATTGGTTTATGTGAGGGGGGAGGTAATATTCTATCAATATTAAAGAACTGTTTCTCTTTTTCTGGTAATCTACTCGTCGCTAAACATTGTAATGATTACTTCTGAGAGAATTATTGGTGCGGTTAGAGAGCAGATCTGCTTGACTTTTGTTAGGATCGTAATTTCATTGTGTAATTGAATACGAAATGAAGGTAACGTTATGTCAGTTGGATAATGAACAATGTAATGCGTCTTTGTTTTCTCTAAGTAAGTGCTATGATATAATGCTGTATTTGATTTTGATTTTCTTTCAATTGAAAAGTAATTTTTCAGAGTCAGAATTTTTTAGCTCGTTCCAAAATTACTGACATATATATTTATATTTTTATTAAAAAGTAAAAAAAAAAAGAAAATCTACGTCTGCACGTGACCTAGGCATTATACATCTTCCTGATATAGTTATGGAATAGTTAACCGAAAATGTTTAATTCGACAGGCTACGATGGCAAAAAGCATCTTTAAAAAAATCAAGTTTTAGAATGAAAAATTAAGAGTTATCATACGTCAAATTTACCAGATTTCCATGTGGAAACATATATTTCAGCTTAAAAGTTGATGAAACGTTTCAAAAAACTCATTGTAAAGTAGTCTCTTCACAATATTAAAACATAATATAAGGATTTGAAAAGAAATACAAAGGTTGCATATTTTTTAAATAGCCAGAAAAAAAACTCGCATTTGCGACCAGAATCCATGGTTAGAAAACGTACCAACTTCCAATCACAATTTCCTAGTGTTGCCGGTCAAAAAACGAAAAATGGTTGCATAGATCATAATAAGCAGAATGTAAAGAGTCAACTACAAATAATTGCGAGTAATTTAACTTATTATTAAATGATTAGCAGTTATCTGAAGCTTATCTCTGGTAAACCGGACACCAGATCTGACAGGTTTAATATCAGTGTTTTAATGAATTTTGCGTAAAGAGGATATTGAAATTCCAACATGCAAAGGAAATTGTACTTAATGGCAATGCCTAACCATATAAAGCCAATTTTACCTATAATTGCAGCGCAGAGGCAAGTTAATTAAAAAGAAGAAATATATTTTTTCCCGCAAGGAAGAAATAAACCGTAGAAAGAAATTTGCGAATAAGAAGCTGGCTGGTAGTGTATAATCCGTATTTTCACTTGAACACAAAATGAGGGGAAATGTTTGGGTGTGGAGCTCATTTGGTTCATTACACACCACTTCTTTTGCATTATAGGATTCTATTTTGTTTCGTATTTTATGGATGAGTAAGTGCCATTTTCATGAAATTTGTAGTGATAATTTAAGGTGGGGATCAATTGACGATTAGCAGGGATTTTTTTTAAATCTTTATTCCTTTTCCATAGCGTCACTCAAAGTATGAGACTACTGTTAGTTTTGCAGATTTTGCATTTTTACTATTTATATTTAAATACGTTTTTAATGTAATTCTGAAGAGGGGGAAAACCACCCTTCCACAATCTTTTTATCTAATTTAATTGCAATACAGTCCCGTCAATCATTACTTTAGAAAATGAGCACATTTTGTTTTAGCAGTTCTTTATTTAAAAAAAAGAAAGAAAAAAAAAGAAAAAAAGAAAGAAAAAAAAAAGAAAAAAAGAAAGAAAAAAAGAAAGAAAAAAAAAAGAAAAAAAGAAAGAAAAAAGGAAAAAAAATCCCCCCCCCCTTTGCTAACGAGTGTGATCTATATCATTTCTTTTGAAAGCTAAAGTTTTACAATACTCCTTTATTCTCCAGTTTTAGAAGCTGTTATATTTTTGTCAAATTTTTCGTGCTAAAAAAAGCAGAAAAACGCATATGAGGGAGAAAAAGAGATTCCTTTAGAATACCATTTTTAAATCGATGACGTCTTTTAAATCGTTTAATTAAAAGGGCATTATTTCCAATGTTTGCATAACATTTCCAGCCGGTGCAGACAAATTATTATTTTCTCCTTCCCTTGATAAAGCATTGACAAAAAATTTAACTTATTAAAACCGATATAATCAATAAGGAGCAGACTGAAGCATTTCAGTTTTGAAAGTTATTATCAATTGGTTCAAGCCTCTGCGTCTCTGAGTTATCGGATATCCTAGGGCTTCTGTTTCTTCCCGATTATTCTATTTTAAAAAATATGAGAGAAATGAGAAAATGATAGAAAGATGAAATCGGATATTTCTTATCAGCATTTTACTGAGACAAAGCTGTTATCCGTCTATGTGTGAATTCTTCTCTCTATTTATTTCCTTTTCTGATTTTTGGAAAATAGCAAAAGAAAAAAAAAATAGAGATTTAGAATTTTTCTTCTTTCTAAGGGAAAAAATCATAACGGTACTGGTTTCTTTTATTTTTATTCCCAAAAGATGAGATGTAGCCTACTTAAAAGAATAATCCGACTTATATTTAGGATTTTTAAAGATGCTGACATTAACTGAAATTTAAAGTAAAAGCAGGAGCCCACAGGCGGTTTCTTTGAAAGGAAATCTCGAGATAGGAGAAATATCTTCTAGACTAATGTATTTTGTAAAGATTTCTTTTTTTTATTTTTGTTTCAAGCAAAACTTATTATAAGTAAAACATGTGTTCTTTGTTATCATGAATTATGAAAGGTTTGCAGGGTGGTTCAAGAGAAATACTGGGGTTTCAAACGTGTATACTAAGAATAAAAATGGTACAAAAACGATTTTTTTTTTTGCACAAGTTGATATAACTCTAAAGATACTTTATGTGCTCTCATCCTGACGCTTGAACGATATCATGCCTGTACTCTAACTTCTGTCATACATGTTGTACCTTGTACGCAGTCACAGGGCAGTTTCTACAGTTTATCAAGATAAGCGGGTAAAAGGTTATAATGTAAAATACAGTATCTATACAATACAATTCCAAGAAAACACCACGTATTGTTAAGACTGGTAACCATGAGAAGAGAGGGCACTATAAAGTGCGAAAATACCTCTTCCTTGATCGGCATTTTGGTTAATTGAGTAATGGATAACAAGTGAGACACGCATGCAATAACACGCAGTCGAAATTTTACAGTGTGCTTTTTCATTTAAGCTCCACCCGAATGCTATCATAAACTGAATACACAATATGTTTTCAAGATTCGTCCGATCTTTTTATGCCTCATATATGAAGTGCTTGGCAGATGGAGGGGTTATGTGACAAAACAGAAATTGGAATTAAAGTTTAAAGTTTTGTTGTTGTAGTTGTTGCAGCTTTTTTGTTTTCTGGTTTTGTCGTTAGTGTGCGTATGGAATTGGTCTAATGATATCTACTTTTTGATGTTCCAAGCTTTATTTACTTACATATATCCATTGCTTACCATTCTTCAGAGTGTTCATTTTTTTTAAATGTAACATAACTCCTTCATCCTCCAAGCCCTTCATGTATGAAACTACAAATTATAATTCAAAATAATTTGCAGGTTACTGCTATACATTTCATCAACAGCAAACGAGAGTTAGGACATTAACATGGAGAAGAGACCCTATATTACGAAATTAAAGTAGAGAGTTGGACCTATGTATCCTAAGATCCTTGTTTTCGCTCTAAAAATCTTGAGATACAGGCGATTCTCTGTAAACTCGTCATTTTTCACACGAAATCTGTCCGGGCACGGTTTTTTGAAATGTTCGTATAATTATAATACTATTGCTCAGAAAATGAATCTATAACTTTGGTTTGATAGAGGGCCAATTGAAGTTTGTGTTTTTCTGATAAATCATGATAGGGGGTAAGTCCCTCGCCTAGTATAACTAGGCAGGGGACTGTGCCAGGTAACCGCGTTTTTGCTCTTTGTTGCGTAATATCTGCAAAACTATTGGAACATAATTAGTTACGAGACTACCTATAAATTTAGGCACAAATCGTGGACATAATAACTAATATGTTTTATAATTAAATTAACTGACATTAACAAAATCACTTCCCAGAGGACTGTTTTCGCAACGACCCTGATGAATACTGTCATCACAAATGTGGCTCTCAAACTAAGCAAAGTAGCGTTTCAACACCGTTCTCGGCGATTTCGGGAAATTCATACTGATTAATTTAAACTTCATGCGAAAAAGAATTTGCAAAAGTTATAGATTTTTCGTATTACAGCTTTGAATTTATTGCAGGGGACTGTTTGAAAAAACTCCAGACAGAATTTACATGGCAATTTTAAGTTTTAGAAATACGTAATTATTCCTTATTTAATGAGAAAAATATAGCTTCATTATTCTATTTTTAGATATTAATTGCCAAATTTATGTAGTGCTAATAGGTTTTTTGAAGTACTATCTTTAACAGTTATACTATGGGATTGGAACAGCCAGGGGACTGTGTTTTTGGCGCTTAGTTAGTTTCTAGAAAAAAAAAAATAAATTGTTATTACTCCAAATACAATTGGGCCACACAGTATTAATGCTTTACTTGTATTAAGAGCGATAATTACTTTATTATACTTTATTATTTTTGAAATGCTCAGTCCGGACAGCCAATTACCAGTTTACAGAGAATCGCCCATACATTGATTCAAAACATTGCATCACGGAATCTTAATTGGTAATTAATTCAAACGTAGGCCATGTTTCCAGTTTATATAGCCACGTTTACGAAATTGCATTAAAACTTAAACCAGTCCGCCGGCCACTCCCTCTCATTTCGCTGACATGAAAATGTTCTTCTCCTCTCATTGAAAAAATCGCAGAGAAAAATGTAAAAAGTAAGAATGAAAATAATATATAGTGGGTAAAGACTGTTGTGTCAGCAAAAGGAAGCTGCACATCCGTTTTAATAGGAACATTTTTGTTTTTGTCTTAATCGTTGTCATATGAATTACATTAAATTAGACCCGTCATTTGGGGGCCACTTCAAAAAATAAACTGTTGTTTTCGCAATATAATACTGGTAGCAGAGGTTCCAGTTTAAAAATGTATAATACACAGTATTTAACTATAAAATTAGCAATTTTACAGTCTAATACTGTAAAGCAGCTATTTTATAGTTTATTACCATAATTTTATAGTTTATTGCCACAAAATTAGCTGTATTATACTGTAAAAGCAACAGTATAATACTGGCAGCTGAGGTTCCAGTTTGAAACTGTAAAATGCACCGTAATAAACTGTAAAATTCGCAGTTTTGCAGTTTATTACTGTAAAATTAGCAACTTTACAGTTTATTAGTGTAAAATTAGAAATTTAACTGTAAAATTCGCAATTTTTTACATTTTGTTAACTATAAAATGAGCTGTATTATCTATTTTTTACAGTGTAGTGGGATAAGATGAATTGCACTCCAGGAATTTTAGAACATACTGTTAATATACGTCAATGTTAGTCATTTTGTGGTTTCCCACTCCCCCCAAAACAATAAGACAATATCCCCGTCCCGAAACTCCCCCTCCCCCCTCCCGGGGCTTCGTTAAACTATTTCGATCGACATAAATTAACAGAAAGTTTTGCTCATTAGCATACTATCAATACTACCGAAAGAGTAATATAGGCAAAAAAAAAAAAAAAAAACTATGATTAAATATCATGACCATTCTTAAATGTACCACGCAAACTTCAAAACCATCAACAAAATCTTCCTCCTTAAATTTTACGGAACCCTTACTTAATCAATACCATCCACGACAATTTTTAATTAAAATGAATATTGCTTCCAACACCCAGGTGTACATTTTAAACCTGCTGCAGATACACCCTACCTTTCGCGACGAAAAATCAGAATAGAAAAGCCGTTAACTTATTAAAACCGATATAATCTTTAAGGACGTGGGCCAATATCCTAAATCTAGAAGCTGTTATCAGTCTCGAGTCATGGTATGTATCGAATATCCCAAAGCGTATAACTTCCACCGTTCGTCCTATCTTAAAAGATTGCTGGAGTGAAAAAGAAAGAAAAAGGGACGGAAGATGAAATCGGATCTTTCTTATCAACGTCATCCTGAGACAAAGTTGCTATTCCTATGCGTCGATCCGCCGGATAGTGCTTTTTTCAGTTTTTTTTCGAGCAGGACTTTTCTACTGTATTTATCATTTTAAAGTTTCCTTTTTTACTTTTCGGTGAAAAAAAAAAGAGACTCTGCTCATTTTTTTTTTCTTTTCCTCCCAAGACTAAGAAAGGCAGTAAAATCAAATCTGAAAACAGTTGTTGGTGTAAATATTGTAGAAAACAGTCAATGTTTATTTCCAAAGAAATGTGAAAAATTAGTCGTTTATTTTTGCTCTCTTCTCCCCCCCCCCCCGAGATAAGTTTTTTTATGACAAAAAATATAGGTTTTTCTATCAAAGATTGCGGCCAGGCTTATAAACATTGTTTTGTATTTTGTTAAAACTTTTTTTTCGGAACTCTAGAGTTCATTGGTGATTAACTCGTTTGAAAGTTAAAATTTCTATCAAGTCTATCTTCTCAAAGGGAGTACATGCAATTAAACCACAACGTTTTGAAAAATGTACCATAACATAAAAAAGACAATTTGTTTTCAGATCTGTATTTTAATTCAAATCATCAAAAACAAAAATTGCGCAGTTGTTAGATTAAGTAAAAAGTACGTAAAAACGTTGTAATAAAGGCAAACTAAATAAATAATAAAATAAAATAGCTTAAAACAGGCGAACTATAAATGAAAAACATATTATAAATTAAAGCAGTGAAATATCTATACATTCCTCTTATGCATTTTTTTATAGTTCAAGGTAAATACGATTTATAGAACAGACATTTATATTTATCGTTCAATAAGATTTCGAAAATCTGCAGTAGTAATTACAGGTATAAATAATATCCAACAGTAAAGATGTTGCCATCAAAAGAAAGAGAGAGAGAGACAGGCAGACAGAGAGAGAAAGAGAGATAAAGGTTAAGAAAGAAGGTATTAAACAGGCCCGTCATTTGGGGGGGGGGGGCATAGGGGGATCAAATGCCCCCCCCCTGACTGTGGGAAATCAATGTACTGGCATATAAGTGGGCGTGGTTTTTGCCACTTTTTGATAAATTTTACATTATGTACCCTTTGCCCCCCCCCCCCTGGAAAATTTCAAAATGGCGTCCCTGGTAGTAAAGAATACTATTTAACATGGAAACAATTCAGATGATATTTTTTATAAAAAGAGATGTAAATATTGAAAATATTTTTAAGGCGTTTACATTGGAATTTGTGAATTGCTATATATGAATCGCCTTATAGTTGGGGAAAAGTGTAGCTTTTTTAACCAAACAAAATAACATATTTCGTTTTGCTTGAAATAGACACGTGTCTCTTTAAAATGAGTATTTTTACTGATGGAAAAGAAAATTTCGAAATATTTTGAAATGGAATAATAGTTATTAATTTCGTGCAGGACAAATAGGAGGCTTGTAAAGTTCTATGTGAATCTCTTGTTTCTCCTTACAAAGCCAAAACAATCTATTTTTCTTAGATTGTTAATATTGTCCATGTACTATAATTAAAGCGCAAGTAACAAAAGAAAAAAAATCAGCCAATCCGCTTGTGCTTGGATAACAATGGAAAGGCTTGAGGAAGATATATAGAATGCCTTTCTTACTAATCTTCTTCTCTGCCATTTGACAAAGTCAGGATTTTTTTTTTCTCCTTCGATTCTCTATTGTCAATTTTATTTAAGGATTTAATGCAATTAGTTTTTCGCAAAGCAATTAAAAAGTAATCTAACTTAAGCGAGAAAGAATTGACGACAATTTTAACGCGTTGTTCTTCTTTTCGATGTAAGCAGGTAATTAGGAGATAAAAAATAGCGAAACATTTTTACTTTTTCTGGCGTAAAAGAATGTGTTGCTTCTTCCAAAATGAAGCAATCGGGTTCACTTTTACACCATATAGCCGAAAGTGTTGGGACACTTTCTGGAATTCTCATTTTAATTAATTTTTCGAGAAATAAGAGAGCATTCTGCTGTCATAATTTAACAGTCTCTATATCCAAATTTTGCTGCAATTCACTTGCACATATTTTTTGTTGTTTGTGCAACGATATAGTTATCAAAGAAATTTAAAAGCTTGCTCCTGCGGGGTTCTATTTATAAAATAAAATATTTAAAAAAAAATACAATAGCATTTACAAAGGCTAAAAATGTATGTCTTTTATTTTTGTCCCCAACATTTTTGCCTTTGAGATAGGACATTCTTTCTTATGACAGCAGAATGGTTCTATAGCATTAGTCACAAAAAGGCTATAGTACTTCAGTTAACATTTTAGAATGAAAGTGAAATCATTTATGCAGTTTAGGGGTTAGCCATGCATTGAAGAAGCAAAAAAAAAAAAACAACATATTTTGATTATTTTTCATCGTAAGTATCTCGTACGAGTTGTAAATTTCAGAAATGAGTTTACTTGTTACGTGCATTGATTTTTATAGGTGTTCAGGAAAGTACCATTAATTTTAACGAAGATGTAATCATTTCCTGCAAAATTATGAATTTCTTTCTCAGGTTTTTGGCTCATAACCTACAGGTTTTTTTTTTTTTTAGCAAACCATAAAAAAAAAAATTCGAAAATTTTGATAGCACACAATAGAAACATTACATTGACCCATTAATGCCGACTTCGAAAACATCAATAAGACAATCAAACAATAAAACATTCAAGTTCTAAGCTTATTATCTCACACGTTTTCGACAAGGGCGCGAAACTTATATATAGTTTCCTTTCTATAGTCAGTATTTACCATGGTATAGTGAGTATTTACTATGTGAAATGCACAACTGTTGGACTGATAGAGCCATGTAAGGACAAGTTATATTTTTTTCCGTGTTGGTATATTTTTGCACCAATCGGCATTAATGGGTTAAATATGAAGCTAAAATATCGAAAATTTGATGAAATATGAACTTTTGAAGCAATTGATTTCGCATTACGCAAGCGCAAAATATAGCTATTTGAATCAATATAACTCTAGCAAGTATTTAATGTGCATTTTGAATCAAATTGATAATTTTAATAGCGCTCTAGAGCCTAAAACAACCAACTAGTAATTGCATTTTAAAAGCAGTGCACAATTTTCTACATGTATGAGTTACATTGAAAGTTATTCAAAAAATTATCTTATTGTACTAGAATACAAGTCTAGAGTAAAAGTTATTCTTTTATCTCAAAACACAAGTGACAGTGCAGGGGATAAAAAATACGTTGAAAAGCTGAAATAGAAATAATTGAAAAAATAAAAAGATAGTTAAGAGACACAATCGCTGTTTTCATTCAACCCTGCTTAAAATCTAAAATTTCTGTTCAGTATTAAATATTTATACGTATATAAGCACATTTTTAGATAGTTTAACATGATCTTGTGAAAATTGTATCCTGATTTAACAGAAATTTTGAGACTAAAAATCTCAAAGCGTTAAAGAAAAAAGCAAATATTTATGTTGTGGCGACTAGATTTTTTATTCTTGTCGAAGAAGTATTTAATAAATAGTTTTATGTCAAAAATAAAACAAGTACAAGTTTTAGAAATTGAATAAAAGTTTGAAGCGTAAAACATTAAAAAAGAAAAAAGAAGAAAACCTAGTGGAGATGTCACTTCTGTTGAACTATTTAAACAAAACAAAACCCAGCAACTAAATGTTCTGCATTTTTCCCGGAGTAGTTTTACTCTCACAGAGAGTAAAACGCAATTTGTCCGCTGTAGCCTAGCGCCGATCAATAATACCGTTGAAGTTGTGAAGTCAACCGCAGGGGTTGAAAACATGGTGGAGAAAAAAAAGAGACTAACTTGGAGGCGAAAACCAAGAAACAAAACACAAAAGTTGAATGAAAAACCGAAGAATCGTCTAAAAAATCGTGGCGGCGTTCCAAACATTTTTTTCGCCTCCCAAAATATTGCTGCGCCGGGAATAGGGAATATGCGTTTCAATATTCCCTACCGTGCGGAATCCAGGAGGGAAAAAGAATCACTGGGTAGGGAATCAATATCCCCAAAATGCCTTTGCAGCGGCGCGCTAAAAAATGCGGCCTGAAGAATGCATTCAACTTTCAGTGAGGCATCGTGAACATTGATTTACGAAGAATGGGGCTTTTTTTGTTGATTTTTTTTTTGTAAAATTTTATTTATATTTGTGTTCATTCTTGATTTCATTTTTTACCCTTCTTCCTTGCCTTTTATAATAGAAGAATGGAAGAAAAAGGAACAGTCAAGCAAAATGCGACTTGTCTGAGCGGTTGGATGATAAAGTAAAAAATTCTATTTCATAAAAGTCGGAAAGAATAATGCATAGCTCCTAAAGGTGAATTTTAAATTGTGTCGCCTTTACAATTGCTTTTGTTAAGTCGCTAAGTAGAATATTTTTTCCCTCTAGGACATTTCATTTAGGCAGGGGAAAAAAAGTCAGGGAAGCTTTGGTATTTTGCATTTCAAGAATTTAAGTATTGTTCTTGACATGAGACAATTCTTTAGAAAAAAAATTGTGTAAGTTCATAATTTACATTTTAAGCTTTGTAGAATCATTTAAACAGACCAAATGCGATTTTGATGTAATAAGTAACAGTTTTAGTCAGATAAGCTTAATCACATTTGTGGAAACATAAAATATTGCAATTACACTGCGTGAATTTCATTAAATTCCCTCTGATACGCAGAAGTAAGCCAATAAAACGTTAACGAGATAAACACCGGTTTTTTCATATGAAATATTAAATGGGTTTCGTGGTATTTCACTAAAAATTAAAAAATAGTTTTAGGTAATTCAATCTGGAGGCACATATTATGCCGTCAAGAAATATTTTTTTAAATATAATTTTTCCTTAGATAAAACTACGGTAAATTCTGCCTCCCGACAGATATTTTTTCTCAAAAAGCATTTGGGTTTGCTTTTTGTCCATGAGCTTCCACAAAATATTTTGCCAGGCTTATTTCAACGAATTGATGTTTAGTAACATGCTTATTGGAGCTAGGTATTTTTTGTATTGCTAAACATTTTTGTGAATTCAACAATTTATTTGAACAACTAACCTAGGGATGCCTAAGCTACTGGCTACATGAAACTTATTAACGTAGCCTGTTATGTTCAATGCTATTATTTAGAAAGTTACACCCTGGAATCTTTAGTTGAACATCTGTGTACGTTTTTTCGCATGATTGTTGCAAATTTGGAGTTACATAGTCAGAAATCAGTTGCTAAAAACTGACGAAAACCTCGCACCAATTAAATACGCATGTTAGTAATGATAACAACGACAACAACTATGTGTTTGCAATTTTCTTTAACTTTTTGTGTTTTTTCCACGTCACTTATAAAGTAAGAAACTTTAATTTGTGCTTCAGCCCGAGAGAATCATCTCAAGATGACGTGCGGCCTCGTTTAGCTACACTACTACTTTGTTATTAAACATGTACTAAAGTATAACCAACTGCATTAGACTTAACTATGGAGTATTCATTTAGACACATCTTCGAGCAGAAGAAAAAAAGACGTGAGACTTTTGTGACTCATTTCGTGCCGTTAATGCATTTAACATCTGTTGGGCTTTGAATTTTTCTTCCAGCGATCACAGTAATATGCGAGATGCAACCAAATATGGACCAAGGGCAGATACAAGGGAAGGGCAATGATGGCGATTGACACTCCCAAAAGGATTTTGAAGTTCAAAAAAGGCAATTTCAGTTGATCTTTGATGACATTAAGGAAAAGGGTAGGAATTCGGTGGTCTGATCTTGAAATTTTTCGAAATGGAAGACCAAACCATTTGTAATCAACATGAGTTAACAAGGATGCACGGCAAAAAAAAAAAAAAAAAAGAAAAACGAAAAAAAAAAGGGCAAGTAAGGAAAAAAAAAAATCAGTTACCCCTCTCTTGGAACATTTCCGGATCTGCCCTTGATATGGACACTCATAATTTGCCATCATCGGCACTTCAATATTTTTAGTGGTAAAACTCGAAATTTGTTATACTTAAAGTACACTGTACTGCTTTTTTTTTTTTAAACATTTCTTCAAATCAAACCTTAATTTTAAAATGTATGTAATTTTTTACATTTTGAGGCAGTTCCATCTACCGACATAAAGCTGTTACCTGTTCCTCTTAGCTATTACTGCTCAATAAACATAAAATAAAAGAAAGGTTTTGTATCACAAAATATAATGCAAAATATATTATATGACTATTTTAGTAGATCAAAAGACAACCACGACTTCATATTTATGTTGAAGAAAAGCTGAACATTAAAACCGTGGTTTCGTATTTATGTTAAAACAGTAAATAGCTAAGCTCTACCAAAAAAAGGAAAGGAAACACTAAAAATAATTCTGAAAGAACTGAAAAGCAATGTAAAAGGCAAAGAATAAATACAATGTTTAAAAAGCACAAATGCGCAGAAATATTGCGGACGCGTGTAAAAGGCTTTTTGGATGATTTTTCTCTTCTCAAGCTGGTTTTTCTAAATCGAAAAAGAGGTTGTCTTAACTTCAAAACATATGCAAGTAATTTTTGTGTCCGCATTTTTACGTTAATTTTAAGATTCTTACTTTATTGTACAAATGCATTTTTATTAAAGTAAATCTCAGTATAGTATAACGTTTTAACTATATGCAGACAAAAGAGGCCATACTGCATGTTACACCGCACACATTTTATAGTTACCAACTTGTTGCGACGAACTTCTGAGTAACGTCCGGAACAAAAAATGGACTTACCTGAAATAAAAGAAAAGAATAATTAAATACGAAGAAATACCAATTATGAAGAAAAATAGTTTGACTGTTATTTACACTGTTTATTTTTCCTACAAGTTTAATGACCATACGAGAGGAAAAACTATAAATCACCCTTTTTCTTTTGATATGCAAAATGTCATTGTAATTATTATAAATACTTGGCAGGCATTTACAAAATCAGCAAGGTTTTTTCATATATACAGTTTACAGTTATCACATAGCTTTTGTCTTCTTTTGCAATGTTTGAAGGAAATAAATACCGTAAATTTATGTAAAAATAATCTCGCGTACTTTAAATAAACAAATGGAAAGTAAAACATTTTGTTTTAATAGTGTATTTATCCTAGAATTGTTGTTTTTCTTTTATTAGATGCTTTTTCTTTTAATTTTTATGAAAATGTGATGAATGTTTTTTAAATATGATATTATTTAAAAAGAGATGCATACAAAGGTCAAGATAATAAAAAGCGTAGATGACTCCTTTTCACACATACACACAGCGCAGCGTTGACAAGAACAGATTTTCGAAACATTTAAATGTTACGTGAACGACTGCTATTACATTGTTACATGTGACCTTAACTAACTAGAAAAAATGCAATCATTATAGTCATCGTCATCACAGAGTAAATTTGAGCCTTGAAAGATAACTTCACTCCACTTAAAATTTTTTAGTTCGTAAGAGGGAAAAAAAGGTTCAGTTCTGTATTAATCTACACAAGGTTATGATATAAATGTTTTACTGTTCAGTTTACAAAATAATAATAATAATAATAATAATACACAGTCCATTACACACTGCAAAAAATGAACTATTTTTTTACAGTATAATACTGGCAGCCGAGGTTCTAATTTAAAACTCTAAAATACACAGTAATAAACTGTGAAACTAGCAATTTTCGAGTTTTTTACTGCAAAGTAAGTAATTTTACATTTTATTGTCTAAAAACTGTAAAGTTAGAAATTTTACAGTTTAAAACTGTAAACATATCAATTTTAATTTATTACTGTAAAATTAGCAATTTTTACAGTTTATTACTGTAAAATTAGCAATTTTTACAGTTTATTACCATAAAATTAGCTGTATTATACTGTAAAAACAACATTTATTTTTTAAAGCGCAACATTCAATAACTGAAGATACTACGAAATTAAGGAAAGAAGTCGGAAATAACTCTATTGAATAGTACGAAATACAGTGTTTATAAGGAATAAATCATGAATTAATTTCAGACGCTTGTTTTGGGGCTTCATAGAATCCCTTTTTCAATGCAACAGTATGGGCCTTATTTTGTGTAGTTGTATGATTCTTGTTGCTTTTGTTAAAGTTGAAGATACTGCTTAAAAATTATTTTGCAAGTTCAAGAAATTGCTTTTCCTATACTGTAGTGTTCTGTGTAGTATTAAAAATCATACAAATCTTGTGATTTTGTGAAGTATAAAGAAAAAGTTTTTAGCATTAGGATTTTTTTTTCTACCTTAAAGTAGTACAACTTTTACTAAGATAGTTTATTGTGTATACACTTTTTGACGTATATCTTGAATCTACCCGAAACAGAAAAAGTGTTAAAAACTAGACTAATAATTTATTTCAATTAGTTTTAGTAATTATTATTCGTGAATTTTAGATAACTATGCAACACTTTATATATTTTTCTTGTCTTATAGAAACAAGTACGATAAAAGTATGAAAACATGTGTGAGAAATTTTAAAATAGAGAACTTTTGGCCCTAAGTTACCCTGAATACCAGTACACTGCCAAAAAGGAACTGTTCTTCTTACAGTATAATACTGACAGCCAAGGTACTAATTTAAACCTGCCAAATGCGCAGTAATAAACTGTCAAACTAGCAATTTACAGTTTATTACTGGAAAGTTAGAAATTTTGCAGTTTATTACTGGTAAGTTAAAAATTTTAGTTTATTACTGGAAAGTTAGAAATTTTACAGTTTATTACCGTAAAATTTAGCAATATTATACTGCGAAAACAACAGTATAATACTGGCAGCCGAGGTTCCAGTTTAAAACTGTAAAATGACTAATAAACTAAAATTAGCAATGTTACAGTTTAAAACTAAAATTTGGGAATTTTACAGTTTACTACAGTAAAATTAGAAATTTTTACAGTTTATTACTATAAAATTAACTGTATTTTACTGTAAAAACATCATCCATTTTTTTACAGTGTAGAGGTGTTAAGTAATAAGTTAAAATATAATGTTGACACTTTCTGTTTTAGTGAAGTTCCTAGATACGATTTTGATCAAAAAAATTCTTACTGGCATGTAGCTTGGACTGTCAACATAGTTTGAAATCAAGTGTTCAGTGGAGTTTTAATCCAGGGCTGCGGAGTCAGAGTCGCAGTCGGACTGATTTTGGACCAAAGGAGTCGGAGTCGAAGTCGGAGTCACTGAAAAACATGTCGACTCCGACTCCGACTCTGACCACTTCCGATTTGTATGAAATTTTATACAGGCGAAAACATATCTTTGAAACTAACAGATACAAATTTTCAGCGCCCAATATCCAAATCCTAAGCATCTAGGATCATTAAAAGGGGTTTCCAAATGGCGGGATCTGCTTTGTGAAACGAATTGCTATGTTTGGGCTAATGCAAGTGAATAAAAAATATTTGCAGCAAAAATGTAATGTGTTAAAATAAAGTTTGGCCATTTAACAAGAAAAGGATTAGTTTTGTACGGAGTCAAATGACAAGAGCGGCACTTGTCTTTTGCTCTGGAGAAAAGGGACTTTTTGGGAGGTCATAGTGACTTCCGAGAATTGAGGTAAACGTGGGGAAATTACCTGCGAGAATTCTTGAGAAAACTGAACTTTTTGAAACTACACACTGACCTCCCATGACCTCCAACTGGGATACCCCAGCTTGCTACCTCTCCCCCTAAAGTGAGTCCTGGCTACGACCAGAAAGGAACACTGCAAGCTTTTCCCATGCAAGATGGCTCACGATGGCAAAGTTTTGAGGCTATACATCGCAAGTACCGTAAAATGGGGTGTATAAGAAGAGCGGGGTCAATCGGAACAAAACTTCCCGACCGTACAAAGAAATTCTTCATAAATATACTATTGGGTATTTTTTTGTCATTAATTTGTTTTAAGAAAGGCAAGATCATAGGAAGTAGGAAAAAAATACTTTTGTCAATCTGGAAACGCTACTAGTTTCTAAGGAGGTCTGCACGTGGAATGCTAAAAAACATCACATTTTCATAGACTGCAAAACTTCATATGTAAGAACAAACCTTCTTATATTTTAAACCTAACAGTGGTATATTTCAATTATATATGTATCTGAACAACAGAATACCACATTAGAATTTACATTTTTTATAAATTGTGTCATTAAAATGAAGAATTCTGAAAAATGCCATAGGAAAAAAAATTGCGGGGTGAATCGGAACACTTTGTTCTGTTGTTCCAATTCAAACTTATTTGAAGGAAACTGTTTGAAAAATCAGGATTCTAACCCCAATTCTTCTAATCAAGGCAAGGACAAGGATTTATTACTGTTTATACCTTCTCGTGAGGAACTAGATCTTAGAATAACAAATAGTTGCCGATTTCAAAAAAATTTTTCTCCAGGTGACTTCTTTTTACTTAAAATACGCGTGGGGGGGGGGAGTCATATAGACTTTCTATAGCAAAAGGCCAGTGCACAGACAGTCATGAATAAGCGTTAAAATCTTTCAGGACAATCCCCGAAACCCAGAGATTTCAAGAAACTAAAGAAAAGGCAGAGTTCATCCCAGAAGATGCTATGAAAAAACTTAAGCCAAGTCACAATTGCTAGTTTTAAGGACACGTACATATTTGTGGACGACATGAGTGACTTCCATTCATGTTAAATCTTTGTATTTCAATTCAAAAGCATTTCTTAAAATTACTTTTCATTTTTTGTAAGTTCAAAATTATTTTGATTTTTGACAAATTATAAACGTTTACTCGTATTGAAATTATACTTTTATTTGACCATAATTATCTGTTTTTATTCTCCTCCATCAACATTACTCATGTTTGTGAGACCTATTACATGTTAAATGGAAAAAAATAAAAAAAATAACATGCGTTCCGATTGACCCCTATCAGCAGGGTGATTCGGAACACCCATAATTTCCTATGTATTTTAATAATAACTGCTCAAAATGTTTTGTCTTTGCTTGGAATATCAAAAGCAAGACCGAAGTTTTTACCCAAAAAATCAAATTAAAAAAAAAATCTTTTAACTGTTTTTTTTTGCAATTAAAGCTGAAAAGTGTTCCGATTCACCCCATTTTACGATAGTGATCCAAGTTCAGAGTTAAATAAACTAGACGAATTTATAATAAAGGTTTATGCTCTGATTTTTCACTATCGAATCTCAACATAAAATTATTTATGTATTTAAGCATTTTTAAGACCATAGATTGCAGCAAGTATTTGGATAATTCTCCAAAATGTTATCCATTCCACATTGTAAAGGAGCCATCTTGCATGGGAAAAGCTTTCAGGGTCCCTTTCTGCTAAATTTTGAGAGCATTTGCCAGACATTACAGCTTTTGACACATCCCATAAGTATTCTCAATTCCCATTGACTCAATTCTTTGACATCAACTTCTGGTAAAACGCGTTCTATTTTCTTAAAGTTCATTACTGGTAGATCCTAGCAATATTGTTAGTAGGGATGCACCGATTAATCGGCAGTACCGATTAATCGGCCATAATCGGCCACATTGCCGATTAATAATAATCGGGAAAATCGGGCCGATTAATCGGCTGAAAAATATTTTTCAGACATTATTTTTTAAAGCATACTTTCACTAGGAAACTATGATGAGTAATTTTATTAACAGTAATAATAATCCTCACAGTTGATATAAAGTTTTTTTTTAAATAATTCTCCTACTTTTGAATAAATATACATAGACAATGATGCAACATTTTTCATGTGGCGATAGTTTTCTCTTTAGCACAGTGCTTTCAGATAACCTCTAATTTTCAAAGCATAAAAGTATTGAATTAAATTGCTACTAATTACTAAAATATATGAATTAAAAGTACTCCTAAATTGTCCCCCCTCCCCTTTTTTTATATATATTTTTTCCAATTCCATAACTAAGAATGTGTTAATAATATTATTGACACTAATAGGAAAACCGGCTCTAAGAAATTTGATAAAATATTGAAATTATTTTGTGAAAACTAGGAAAATGGGAAAAAAAAAATCTTCTCCCAGAAATAAATTACTTACTACTTCTAAACTAATTGTATAAGAGATAAAAAACAGTGATGGTAAAATTGGTAGTAGAAAAACAATTATCCTTATCATTAATCGGCTCAGCCGATTAATCGGTAATCGGTAATCGGCCAATTTGCTTATCGGTGCATCCCTAATTGTTAGCATTCTCCAGTAGGTCAACTAAAAGAATTTTGTCCAGTAGTCGGTCTATTAAGAGCCACCGCTAACTCTCTAAGTGTTAATTCATTAAATGAAGAAAACATACCACGACTTGTAGTGAGGGTTCTTAAGACTTTTCTGGAAGTCTAATAGCATCATTTGATTTTCCAGTGTTAACTGATGTGCCATCACAACCGATAGCTTCAATGTTATTTATAAATAAAACTTTTTTTTCCATAAATCGTGAAACTGAAGCTACAATTTCTTTCCCTGGGCCATTTACTGGAGCACCATTTCCGAAATATTTAGAGTCTGTTTTCTTAACCAAAGATATAAGTTCTTCTGCAATCCTAAAGCAGCTACGCTAGCGGAGCTGTATTTCGTTTACCATCACGGGGGCCCCGATAGAACGCGGGCACTGTATGACGAGGGGCTTAGATTCTGTTTATAGTTTATAATTTTTTACTTTTTACTCCACATAAATCACAGATGAATCCCAGTTTCAAGTGTTAATTCAGCTAGATTCCACATTCATAAACAAGTTTCTAACCAAGTTTCAAGTGTTAGTTCAGCTAGATTCCACATTCATAAACAAGTTTCTAACCAAGCCGCATGGCCTTGTAATATGCTAGTTTTGGTGAAAATTACGTAAGTTCAGAATAAATGTGGCAGATTTAAATGTTGTTGAATATACTTTTTTTCTAACCCAATTTTGTCCTCCTTCTTTGCGGTGTACATTTTTCAATTCTAATTATTTTTAAATTTTATTCTTAATATTTGAAAAAAAAATTAGAAAAAAATCATATTTTGGAAGCAATTCACAAACTTCAGGCCTCGTGCGGAACACCTAAACACTTTTTGATTAGACTGAAATTTTTTGTGGAATATGTGAGTAGATAGGGGCAACTTTTTGTCAACTTAGTAAATTGAATTTCGAAAAAAAGTTTTTTTCGATACACACTACTCCGCAGCCCTGGTTTAATCCACTAAGAATCGCCTCGCTGTGTTGGTGTGCATCAAATTTGCCTCATCCATTTATTTCGCTCAAAATACTAATTTGTACAGTTTATGTAAGAAATGTGTACATCAGACTAAGTTACTTCAATGATTTCGGGGAAAAAATGTCAAAAAATGTGTCCCGATTTTTTAAGCTAATTTAAACTCGTTTTTTTTAAATTTTTGTACTTATTATTTTCCGTTACTAAATTATTATTTTTCTTTGAAATCTCAAGAGATAGATTTTGATTGCTTGATATTTCAAAAAAAAAAAGGAAGAATGAACTTTTTTTTTTTTTTTTTTTTTTTTTATACACTGCTCGACATTGAAAATGCAACACCAAGAAGGAGTGGTCAGAAATTCATGCAAATTTTACCGTAGACGCACGTCACTGAGTTATGCAAATGATATGAAATGCGCAGCTCTTCGACGCACGTGAAGTAAGATATAAGAGAAAGAAGTTGAAAAGTGGGCGATGTTCATGTTGGTTTTTCTGCCAGACTAATTATCGGAGAAATTTGGTTTTTGTCTCGAAGGATACGTGTGATAGGAGGAAATGCCACGCCGTCCTCAACGAAGACACTTCCAGCATATAGACGACTTTACAAGGTGTATGGTGATCGGACTGAGGAGGGGAGGTTGGTTCATACGTCAAATTGTAGCTGATACCCACATGGATGCAAGCACTGTGCATCGGCTGTGTCGGAGATGGTTGGAAAGATGAAATGTAGCCACATTGAGGGGTGCAGGTGCAGCCAGAGTGACGTCAGACCGCTTGGATTGACGGATTCACCGACAAGCTGTGGCGGACCCGCAAGTCACTTGTACGTCGATTCTGCAGCACGTGCAAGGTACCCTGGATGTTCCTGTGTCGACCAGAACCATTTTCCGTCGACTGGTTGCACGTGGCCTGCAATCACGGCGCCCGCTAATAAGACTGCCATTGACCTCACAGCACAGACTCCAACGTTTGGAATGGTGCCGGACCAGAGCGACGTGGATGGCAGAATGGCAAACCGTAGTGTTCTCAAATGAATCCCGCTCCTGTTTGTCCAGCGATATTCATCGCATACGTGTGTGGCGTCGACGTGGAGAAAGATCGAATCCGACAGTAACTGTGGAACGCCCCACAGCGCGACAACGTGGCATAATGGTTTGGGGCGCTATTGCATACAATTCCGTATCACCTCTAGTTCGTATTCGGGGCGCTATGACGGCCCAACGACTGCGGCCGGTGGCAATCCCCTACCTTCAGGGTCTGCCAAATGCAATTTTTCAACAGGATAACGCCCGGCCTCACAGTGCTCGAATCAGCCAACATGCTCTACGAGGTGTACAGATGCTTTCCAGGCCACCATACTCTCCTGACTTGTCACCAATCGAACATGTGTGGAACGTGATTGGACACCGTTTGCAGAACCTGCCACTGCCTCGTTCAGAGGACGAACTATGGCAAATGGTTGAAAAGGAATGGAGTGTCATCCCTCAGGACACTATCCGCAGGCTTATTGACTCCATGCCTAGACGTGTTTCTTCGTGCATCGCTGTCCGCGGTGGTCCTACTTCTTACTGAGCCGACGCCGTCCTCGCTCTAAATTTTGCTTATTTATTTTGAAATAAATATCACTTATTGTTCCATGCTGTCTCTGTCTTCTTATCAAATTTCATCAATTTCTGACCACTCCTTAATGGTGTTGCATTTTCAATGTCGAGCAGAGTACGTGCCTTGAATCTTGGTTCCAGCTGTCTGACATACATTACTTAATTTTTCCAGTAATTGAAGTTTATTTTTATAAGAAGTGCAGTTAAAGTGGCAACTAATTTATCGGAATTCATCTCCGAAACCATTCCAGCAATATTTCACTGAAATAAAACCATTAATTCCATCACTATGCATTAAAGCTATTTTTTTATAAATCGGCTTTCCTAAACTAGAACCAAGTACTTGTCACCACAAGAGTTTTTCTTCCGACTTTTTAACTCTTATCCGAATCTTATCACGCACAAAAGATTCTCAACATTCCTATCACAAAGGTATTTCGTCTTCAACACTGGGACGGGGCTCCCGTCTCAGATCATTTATCTAATGCTGACACTCTATTCGTTTACGATTTACTGGAATTGTTTCTTCTTATTCTTAATGCCACGAACCTTTCACTACAGAGAAGCGATGATTCTTCGGCCTCCTTGATTCGCAATTTTCTTTAAGTGTATTGGTTGATGGCGACATTACAAGTTTTCTATTTTTTTTTTTTTTTCATTACTTCTGAGTTGGTCGAAAACACAGCTTTCAATTTAGATTTCTTTCCAATGGAATCTCGCAGGTTTGGCAGAGACGGAATGTTACGCAGAAATACTTTCCGAGATTGAGTAATTCCATATTGATAGATTGCACAAGGCAGAAAACAAAGACTCCAAATAAGTTATATTCTTGTTTCATTTCATGAAATTTATAAAGAACATAGATTCAATTTCTATTTGATGCAATAAATTGCTTTTAGGTTTGTAGGGAAATTGCTTAGATATTACGACGTAGAATATGTGATGCGTCCATTGCTGCTTAAAATAAATAAGTAAATAAATACATAAATAAAACAAAATGAAGTAAAAAATAAATAAAATAAATAAATAAATAAATCATAATAAAAATGAACAATGGGTGATAAATAAACATTTAAATAAAATAAAATAAATAAGTAAATAAATACATAAATAAAACAAAATAAAGTAAAAATTTAATACAATAAATAAATAAATCAGACATTAAAAATGAAAAATGGGTAATAAATTATCCCTAAAAGAAAATAAAATAAAATAAACAAGTAAATAAATTTTGTTTAAGGAAATGGTTATAATTTCAATTTGAAGCCAGAATGAAAGATTATTGGATTATTTTTAGGGTATTTTATGCAACAGTTAGGATTTGTCTGTTACCCTGTAATTGTCCGATCATAATTGTCCGTTTTAGTTCAAACTTAATTTCAGTTGAAAGTACTTCAAGCAATTCAATAAACTTTCCGGTCATATTTTTGCTGTTTGTAGAAAAATTCGACTCACACTTTAAAGTATAACACATGGTAGGTATTTAAAAATAGTAGCAAATGAACAATTAGAATAATTCTGCTATACAATATCTTTAGCACGTATTGCCAACTTCAAACTGGATTCATGCATAATTATTTTTCAAATGATTTCTTTCATTATTTAAAGTATTAATTGTTCTAAAAAATAACAACGTTTTTTATTTTTCCATCTATTAATTTACTGCACTGGAATCTAGTGTGTTTTATTTATTTATTTATTTTTTATTTTTTATTTTTTATTTAGGCATATTAATACTTCCTGTTATGAAATGATTACTCACCAGAATAAAAAAAACATATTTGAACAACCTCAAAAAAATAAAATAAAAAATAAAATAAAATAAAATAAATAAATAAAAATAAACAAAATAATAATAATGGTAACAATAATAAGAAATTGATAAAGAAAAAGAAAGAGGTAGTTAAAAATGAACAATTTAAGTATTAGACAATTCTACTTAACATTTCCACTACTTTATTATCCAAAATTTCCAAATGGCAGACAGAATTGCTTGTGTAAATACTCACACAACTGTATTGTAAAAGTTAGAACTAAATTTCATTCTTGTAACTTTGGGTTTATTATAGTTACATGGTAACGCTGGTTACACTGCGTTTTTTTTTTTTAATTGTATCATATTATAATATGCTTTTTTTAGTAAAAAAATATGTTCATAAATTGTTCTTATTTTTAAAAAAATATTTTTATGGCTTTCTAAGCTAAAACAAGACATTTTTTTTTCTTTGCTGCAATAAATTATTATTCCTATTTTTCTTAACACTTGAAGAGTACGAGTGCTCATAAAATCCAAGGATTACTCCATTTAGAAATCATTATCTTCAACTTCCTTTTAATTTTGGAAAAACCAAAATTATTGTCATGCAAAAGTAATAACCCAACCAAATAAACATCGAAAATAATGCCCTAAAATATAATTTTCTATTGAGTGCACGAAAACGTGCAGTTGAATTTTTTGAACAATTATTAATGTTGAACAAATACTTGAAAAATAAATTTTAACCGCATTTATTTTGATTTCATTTCAAGACTACAAAAGCAAAAAATATTATCAATATGGCTAAAGTAAAAAACCGACAAAATAAAATATTGATCCGTTAATTTGTGTTTTATTTCAAGAACCTAAAGTCATTAAAAAGTCTATAACGCTACACTTTTTTTCCACCGAAAATTGCTAAGAACATAAAGTTAAAAATAAAAATGAGCAACCCGGTAAGGCAGCATTTGGTAATGAAAGTAAACAAAAATATTAATGGATGGGAAAAAATAATAATAGATAAATAAATAAGTAAACAAATAAAAAAAAAGGATCGAAACCACAGTCTGTTGGATAGTAAAAACTTGTGGAACAAAAAGTAGAAAAAGTTTTAAAAAACTACACGCAAATAGCATATGTCGCGAAGAAGGTTTCCGATAATCGAGTTTTCTACTCTTTAGGGGACGCCAAATATTTTTTCTTCGTCTTTTGCTGTTGCAGTGGAAAAAATGTACCACAGATCTCAACGTTCTAATTACAATCAGAAGCAAAAAGAAAGGCAAATAAATAGATAAAAAAATCAGAAGTGGTTACAGTACGATGAAAAAAAAAAAAAAACTACAGGTTGCAAGTTGTATCCGCCAGATGGCGATACTGTACTTCATTAGAATAGCTTTAGTTTTTTTCCAGTGAAAAAATATTCACAACTAGGATAAATGAGGTCAAAAAAAAAAGACTTTTTAAATAGTTGAAATTTCAATTTTTTGCATACAGTCTTACTGCATTTGGGGAGCATTAATTGTTGCATAACGGATAGTCTGAACCATTCAAAAAAATGTTTTTGGAATGAAATTATTTTATGCACAAAAAAGAAAAAAGACTGCAATAAGATTTCTTTACTTTCTCCCTTTTTCAAAGTGCACGGATAAGCTATTTCTACACCAAGATTTTTGTTAATATTTCTGCCGTTAAAAGTGAGTTGTGCCCACTTAGACGTAACACTGTACCAATAAAGTATTTCTAAATGTCTGGTAAAATGTAGCATTTAGTTATAACTGGGTTCGTTATAAGAGAGTTCGCCGTTATAAGAGAGTCAAGTTTTTGCCATGGTATGAAACCTATTTTTTTCTTTCTCTCACAATTAACTAGTGGTGCGACAACGATCAGCTTAACTTTTTTTTATAATTTTCTTTAATTGATTTGCCTTTATTATTAAATCCTCTTAGTTTTTGTAATATTTATGTGGAAATTTAAAAGATGTTGCGAAATTAGTCAATTTGTACACTGTGAAAAAAAATGCTGTTTTTACAGTGGAATATAGCTAAGTTTATAGTAATTATCTGTAAAAAATGTTAATTTTGCAGTAAATGAACTGTAAAATTTCTACTTTTACGGCACTAAACTATAAATTTGCTAATTTGACTGTAATAAACTGCAAAATTGCTAAGTTTAGTTTATTAGGGTGCAGTTTACAGTTTTAAACTGGAACCTATGCTGCCAGTATTATACTGTTGTTTTTAAAGTACAGTATAGCTAAATTTTACGGCAATAAACTGCAAAATTTCTAACTTTACAGTAAGAAACTGTAAAATTTCTAGTTTTACAGTTTATTACTGTGCATTTTATAGTTGTAAATTGAACCGCGCCTGCCTATATTGCACTGTAAAAACAACAGCTCATTTTTTGCAGTGTATTAATGTTTCAATTTTTTAACATTTTGAACGCATAAGATCTTTATCGCTTTACATTAAATGATTTGGAATGATAGTAATTACTTACCATTATCCTTATTAACGTTTTGTTTTTTGTCCAACAAATTGTTTATTAATAAAATAAATATTGTATATTTAATTCTAGTAGTAAAATATTTTGTTGTATTAAAAAATGTGTTGTTTCAGAACATCGATGCTTTATTTTTATCGAGGTTGCACCACTATTATTAACTTTCACTTTCACTTTTATTGAACTGTGAGTTTGATGTATTCTGATTACATTACAGGGAAGTTTTTGCTCTCGTAAGTAAAAACTATATCATTTTATATTTTGTAACCTAAATTTTAGCCGGAGTATATATTGCGAGTTAATATCAACTTCCTTTTTAAAGAAATATGAATTAAGTAAATTAACATTTCTTGAATTATTTATGAAGAGACGTGGGATTACATTATGGAGATGCATGTGTATTAGCTTCGCCCTAAATAAGTCTAATATAGAGCAAGTCATTCTATGGTATACCTCACTATAGTAATAATTAAATCAACAGAATATGCATTGTATCAGTTTTTAAATTCTATACCTTCTTCTTCAATAAATCTAACATCAAACATATCATTAATGCGGTATACTATGAAACCATTCAAAGAATTTTCTGTGAAAATACAGAGAGAAAAAGAAAAAAAAAAAAAAAAAAAAAAAAACACAACGTTTAAGGGCACACATTTGCGAAACAGTAGCAAACACGGGTTTCGGGGCTATAAAGAACCCCATTTTTCAGTGTGAAGTGAGCTTGTGGATGAAAAGACAGCTAACAAAAAAAATCTTTGTCGGATATCTTTTTTGTAGTAAGCGCACTTCTCTAGCATCGAAAAGAGGCTCCTGGTAACCTAGAAACACTTGTTAACAGTTTATTTTCAAATTTGGCCTTTCAACTCTATTTCATTCTATTTCTTACATTACCATGGTGTTTTGAAAACATGGTAATGATGTAGAGGGGACGCGATAATGGGTTTCAGGCTTTTTTTTTTTTTTTGAAAATCATAAGCACTCTAACGCTGAAATGTCCGTTAGCTTGTAAAGCAAACAAAATTCAAGCAATATTAACTTTTTTATTTGTACTGGTATACCGAAAATTATGAGAAAGGAAGGAAAGAAATCTTTAACCCTAGCTACTTTTCTCAAAGCCCAATTACTTCTTTATCCATAAAAGTAGACAGGGACACCTCCATTGGTATAGCAAAGGAGAAATTAAAAAATAAACTTCAAAACTAAACTATTGTTTTTACGGTATAATACTGACGGCAGAGGTTCCGGCTTAAAATTGTAAAAAGCTCAGTAATAAACTGTGAAAGTAACAATTTTACATTATATCACTGTGCATTTTGCAGTTTTAAACTGGAACCTCTGCTGCCAGTATTAGATACTGTAAAAAGAAAAGTTTATTTTTTTTGCAGTGTAGTATTTGATTTTTTTAAAGCCAAAATTGCGCCAAATTTTTTCTCTAGATCCAAGTATAATGCACGTCATTATGTCAAATATTACATTACACATTATATGGAGTGTACTACATTATATCACATTCCTCTATAAATGCTGCAAAAATTCTAAATTCATTCACACAAAAGAATGTATCCAATAAACAGTAAAAAACAAGTTCGAAAACATTAGAAAGCTAGTTATCTGTCAGCATCCTGTGATAATGTTTGCAGAAAAGTCGTTATTTTCTCTTTTCCAAATAATCGCTTAGTTACTAAAACAAAAGCTGTATCTTAAACAACACATTTATTGCATTTCTTTACTTTCCACAGTTCGCATAACAAAGAACTCACGGACCATCTCAAATAATGTTTATTAGTTTTTACCGTGATTTCATTAATCAGTGTGCCAACCCACCACGGTATATGTTAACGAGATCACTTGTTATAATATCAGGAAGTTTGGTTGTTGCCATGTTGCCACTTACAAAGGAGAATAATTGAAAATAAAACACTATTGGAGAGGAAAGAGGGTGGAGTAAAAAAGAAAAGTATCCTCCAGTTTTGCAATTAGTGCGCTGCGTTCAGTTCTTTTAATGAAACAGCACTGGTTTTAATGCCGTGTTTGTAATTCTTTTCCTGAGCTTGAGAAAATTGTAATTACAACGGTTCCTTGCTATTTCTCATGCATTTGTTTCTATTTACACAGGGAAATTATATTAATTTCGTTGTTTGTAGATTTTTTTTCCAAAGACAGGTTAATTAGAATAAAATGTAAGATGGCAGATGGCTTCACTTAAAATGTTGTATTATTTCACTTGCATGTTTTCGTTATTTCTTTTTCTTTTCAATTTATTGACTAAAATAACATTATTTTAATCTTCGCCAAAAAATAAATAAATAAATAAATACACTAATAAATACATAACATAAAAAAAAAACCTTTATTTAACATAGTTTAAAACTGTACTTATAAAGACCTTATTATTCCTATATAAATGCGTTCATTCATTAAAATTAATCTAATATAATTTATTCTATTTTACCTTATTTATTGTTTTTAACCGACTGCAAAAAGGAGGCTGTTATTTTATCCTACCGTATGTATCTTTTATGTTTGTTAGATCATAATGTCTGACCTAGGTAACCCATTTTGACCATAATCTGTTTAATGAATAGGGGAGAGTCTACCTTAGGTCCTATACCTTTGAATTGTCATGAAAAATCAGTTCTTCGAAAACTAATTTCTGTAATAAGTTGGCTCCAAATTTCTGATTGTCACTTCTCGAGCTTTTTAATTTGTGACGTTGAGCAAAATTGCCTACGTATCACGCGGGCCACGTAAATCGGCTTTGCAGCCTAAATGTGGCCCACGAGCAGCAGGTTGGGCTCCACTAATTTGTATTGTGTATTGCAGTTAGTGATAAAGTTACAAACCAAGAAGTGAACTGCTGTTTTTACAGAATAATACTGGCTCCAATTTAAAACTGTAAAACGCACAATGGAAACTAGCTGGATGGGGGGGGGGGGGGGGGGGGCTGGAATCTGCTGGATTGAGAACTGTAAAACTAGCAATTTTACAGTTCCTGACTGCAAAGTTAGAAATTTTACAGTTTATTGCCGCAAAATTTAGCTGTACTATACTGTAAAAACGAGAGTATAATACTGGCAGCAGAGGTTCCAGTTTAAAACTGTAAAGTGCGCGGTAATAAATTGTAAAATTAGCAATTTTGTAGTTTATTACCGTAACATGAGCAATTTTACTGTTTAGTGCTGTAAAAGTAGAAATTTTAGTTTATTACTGTAAAATAAGCAATTTTTATTGTTTACTACTATAAAATTACTTGTTTTATACTGTAAAAACAACATTCATTTTTTACCGTGTATTTCTACTTCTAATTTCGGATCAACTCATATCGCTCTTGATCAGTCAAGCGTTAAACCCTATTCCATGTGATTTTATTTCATAATGTTTGATTATTTTTGTTCCATACTGCATTCTTTAACTTTACAATTAATTGCAATGTTATATTTTTAATGAAAAATTGGATTTAAAATAATCCAAGCCCACATCTACAACTTTAAGAAAGTCACCTTACTTATCTTATAAAGAAGCCCTTCATTTATACTTCCTTTAAAATAATATGTGTTCAAAGATGCCCATAAAAAACTTGAGGCACCAGGATAATGAAAGGTGCATTGCGTTTAAATAGTGTGAAATTGATGGTTAGGCTTAAGCGTGATTTCATGCGTTATAAATTTCCATCCCTGGCGCAATCCAATTTCGTTTGAGAATTGATGCTTCGTTAAGCGTTTCATACTCGCCCGTACTGTCGTTCGAGTTGGATGCGCAAGCGAAAGTTTTTTTTTTCTTTCTTTCTCTTTAACGAATCTAATTTAATTCAGAGTGCTTAATTTGATTTCTTAATTATTCTTCACCTTTCTTTGGAGTAAAATGAATAGAATTCGGATTTGAATTCAATTCATTAGACACTTTGCATCTAGAAATAAATTCACTTGTTTAGATTTTAGTGCTAGGTTTCAAAATGTATATATGCCGTTGGATAGTTAATTTGTAACTACAGCAAACGCATTTAAAAGTTCGCAAGGCATTGAATAAATACATTTGCAAAGACAAATGGAAAAGTAAATTAAAAAAATACTTCAAACATAGAAAGTTGTTTCTATGTCTGAAAACATTTCGTTTTTAGTAGAACATTTAAGGTTGTTTGTAGATATACTACCATTGCGATATTTTTTACAATGTGTGATGGAAGCTTATATCCCTAAATCGTACTGAAAGGCATATTTTGTTGTTTTTTTCCTTTTGATCACAGTTGAAAATCTTTTTATTACAACATTCCCGCTTGTGTTAGCTTTTACGTCCCATAAGCACAATTTAAACGCAATCATTAAAAGTAATAAGATAATCAAATCAGTTAAAATTAAAAAAAAAACACGAGTGTGAAACAAAAGGAGTATAACTGTTAATCTAAATTGAATAGAGCTTATCCCATCAAATATGTTTCTTTTTTTTTTGTTTTTTTTTATTTTAATGCATTTTTTTATTTTAATGCATGGAAATCAATATTTTTTATATTATATAAAGTAAGCGTACGTTTCCTCAAGCTATAAAATTTGTAATTTTTGTTGCTAAATAATTTAAAAACAAAATTTGTTCATACGAAATGTAAATTTTAGTTTATGAAATGTTTTTGCATGTGTATAAGATCTTCAAAAAGTAATTAGTATAATCAAAATATTTACACTAAAACTACAAAGAAAATATTTACTGTGAGCTTGTGTTTTCTTAGAAGAGGCGTATTAGTTTTTTTATAATTGAATGGATCAAATATATAAGTGTTTCTCAGCAATCTATGACTGTGTAAACAAGAAATGCTGAACTCTTTTAGTCTCTTTTAAACATCTAATTTAAACATAAAAAATAAATATTTCTGAAAAATATCGGAGGCATGAACACGTAAAATTCATAAGCTTAATTATTTGGTTTCTCGTCTCCTTACAAGTGGGGGAGGGGGGTATATAAAATGAATATTATCATCTAAAACTAGTTATTTTTTCATAACGCTTCCGCAAATGTATTGTATTTTATTTTTCATTTTTGAATGCTTTAAAATTTCAATGTTAAGCCTTTGTATGATTTGTGTAAAAGAGGGCTTAATATTGTTCAAAATAATATTCATCTAAACTAATATCCGTGTCATTCTCGGATTTTTTAAGGGATGTAAGACAACCAGGAAATAAAATATATGTGAATATTTCTAATTTTTATTTACACTCTTACTTTAGGGTTTTTTTTAAGAGCTACGTTTTCTCTCTCAAATAGATAGAAATACGATACGAAGCACCGATATATCTCACGATATGAAGCATGAGGCTGCCACAAAATATCTCTGGATTTCTTTCGCATGACATCAATTAGCTCCATCGACGGTACTCTCTACAGTTACCGTACTCCACTTGCGCTATCGCAACGCCTAATAACATAGACAGAACGCTGATAGGTATCACTGCACTCGAGGGGAAAAAATGGTATTTTTTATTTCTCTTTCCTCTTCATATTTCCCCTACCATGACGCCATTTCTTTTTGCCATCCTCCGGGCTCTGTATTAATGAGGGTACTGGGTTCTACAAGAGAAAGAACTTAGGCATGAATCAGCATCGGAAGTAGATTTGGAAGTAGCGCAATATGGACAATTTTTCATGCTACTTTCCCTGATGGAAATTCATTATGTTTTGCATTTATTAATATTTATTTCCGGAGTGCCTTTCTCTTTCCAATAAATGGCGCCAAGGGAAAAACGAAGTAGATATGTCTTCCTGAAATGATATTTTTTTTTTGAATTTAGTGAACTTTAGTTCAGAGCCCTTTAGTTCATTTCCATTACCATTCTCAATATTTTTCTAATCTTTCTTAGGCAAGCAAATGATATCATTAATCACAATTATTGTAGAGCTCCTACATACGAACTGCATAGGCATAATGTAGTTCTATGGCAAACTATAATTCAAATGACCCTGCATTTCTTTATGCCATTTATATTATTTAATGAACCAAATACTGGGTCATGAAATATATCCCCTTTTCTTTGCTGCATTGCTTACCTTGTAACATACGTATATTGCAAAATAATTAATATTATTTTTTTTTTCAAAGAAATATGAAAAGGAAAGCTAAATTAAGATGAATAGCCATGACCAAAAAAAAAAAAAAAACAAATTTTAAGATATAGGGATGTAATTGGAAATTATTTAGAGTGAAGTTCATTAGCTAAACGTAAATAAACATTAAACATTGTCATTAAAAATAAACATTATTAAAAAATATAATAATAACGAAGGTAGATTAGATGCTCTAGAGTCAAATTGGAGATAAATCACATTATTGAAATAACACGGCATCAGACGGTTTATATACATCGGAAAAAAAATCAACATTTAGCTAGTTTATTTATCACGTTCCTTTTCAAAAAAGGGAAAGAATTAACTATATAGGAGTCCTATTTAAAGAGCACTGCTTCAATCTACAACAGCGATAGAGCTTTCTTTTGTGCTTCAGGTGCATGCGCCTGGCCGCATATGATTCTGGTCGTAGGAGCATATATGAGTTTTAAAGCAGCGTAGGAGCAGACGTAAAGGAAAAAACAGATATCAATTGATCTGACATTTTTGTGTTCTGCAATGCTGTGTTTATCATCATTTCAGTTCTACTATAGTTATGCAGGAAGTAAAATATTATTTTTCGTCGTCCTTTTCCTTTACCTTATTCGAAAAGTTATTTTCTTCTGCTTTTAAAAGCAAGTTCCTGCAATTTATATGAACTAATACAACATTATGTTAATTAATTTCTCAAATTATAAAAAAAAAATCATATGGATATCACAACGGCAGTAGATGAAAAACTGGTAAAACAATGTTGTTACACAATGGATAAGTATTTATAAAAAATACACGTCTTGTGATAATTATTAAATAAATTATAACAGCGAAGGCTGGGCTTAGTAAACGTGGGATCTCAGCCCCTTGACTTCTTTTCGATTTCGTTTAAATTTTTACATCTTCGACATAACTAGCTTTTCACTTACGAAATTAAACTAAAAGAAACACAGGAGTAACGCACCTATGCTAAAAGTTAAAGCTCTGGTACATAGTAATATTGTGTGTATTTTTACAGAACGTATAATACTAATAGTTTTTCTCTCGATATTTCAGTCATTTATGCGTTTAGATACGCTCACTGAAAAAATAAATAGTTAAACGCAGTTCAATTAAGTTTTTCAGTTGAATTATGTTCCAATAAGTACCAGTTGAATTATGTACCAATAATAATAAAGGTTTTCCAATCTTTATTTTACTTCTTTTATTTGTTTCCCATCTTTCTATT
Source organism: Uloborus plumipes (assembly GCA_038373865.1). NCBI lineage: Eukaryota > Metazoa > Arthropoda > Arachnida > Araneae > Uloboridae > Uloborus > Uloborus plumipes. The sequence continues at coordinate 14,890 of JAXGGA010007228.1, read as the reverse complement.
TAAAGTCATAGTTTCCTAGAAAATATATATTTCAAAAGTAGGGTCGACTATAATAGCTTATAGCACCCTCAAATTTTTTAAATTGATGTTGAAAAAAAAAAGGCAGAGCTTTTTTTTCTCTCTTTGGGGGAAAAATATGATAACAATAAATGATTTCCAAAGTTAAACATTCGTGTAACGTATATCGTAGAGTAAGAAAAGTAGATTAAATGTATATTGAATCACGACTTGGCGTTTGAAATGGCGTTATTCCAGCATAAATATGGCTCAAAAGGAAAATACAACGTACCAGTAAATACCAATGTAATCTTATGAATTTTTCATTTTTTTAAAAAATATCGCAAATTTTTATATTAGATAGACTTTTTGCACAATCTCAAAAATAAGAAATAAACGAATACAGCAGACTCCGCTTAATGTGACATTTGGACGCAGAAGATGTGATAACAATAACCTATTGATTATAATAAACGATAAATGTTAAATGGGGAATTCTGTTGATAATTTTAAAACATATGTTTTTGACATGAAATGAATGTAGTTACCATGGCTTCTGAATATTTTGTTTTAATGGCTAAGGAATTTATACTAAGATTTTAAGTTATGCATGTTTTCAAGGACTCTTGAAAGCATTTCCTGTCTTTTTGTCTTCATTGTTCTGATAATTCCTTGATCATATAGGGAGATAAATACGTTTTTCTAACTGAATTGCAGAAAACATTTTTAAACAAAAACAATGGGTTTTTTAGGGGGAATTTTGACGCTGATTTAAGAAAAATATTCTTAAATTGATATCAATAAACGGAGTTTTGATTACAAAAAACGAGGGTCTTTTAGTGTACTTACACAAAACCGGATGGGACTTGATAATTCTTATAACAGGAAACGACTGATAACATTAACTGTGATCACATTAACCGTGATCACATAAAGCGGTGTCCACTGTTGTATCTTTCTATGACTATTGTTATAAGAATTACTAGAAAACAAACGTTATGAACATATTTTAAGAAGTGAATGGGGTACCACGGGGAGAGGTCACTGTGATTTGTAAAAGTAGTATTTGTTGACCCAAATTTCAATTAATTAAAACAAAAGCGTATCAAACGCCCATTGTACTAACAAAATCACACACAGCTATCACAGCGACTTAGCGATTCAAAACTGCAGATTTCAGCTCCTTAATTGAGCAAACTTTCCCTAAACAACACATTTTACCATTTCTAAAAGCTATTAATACACTCAGTTTAAACTCGAATAGTTCTGTTATAGCTAAAAGTGGCTGGAAATATTTGATACGGGGCCAATGGGCCTCGGGATACTACTCAATGCAGTTCGAAGTATCATCGAGCAAGCCATAAAGAATGCAAATATCACTTTCCGTTGTAGAGTGAGTTGCAAACATTTTAAAGAAGACGCACTCAGGTACAGATTCAGATATTTTTGGCCTCAGTCCAATTCTCTAATCGTTTTCTTCCTCCTTTTAGTTCAAAGACTTCATGAATTCCCGACGCTGCTCGCCTTTTCCCGAGTTACCTTTCTTTACTATATTAATGCGTTTTGATCTTTTGAATACTGTAAAAGCAATAATATTCACGAACTGTAGTTTTCGCGGAAATGAAGACATCGGTGATTTTGCGAGCTGAGACTTTTGCAAATTTTATATAAACAAAGGGAACGCAATGGTTAAAATAAAATTTTTGAAATAAATAAGTTTAAAAAAAAATCACGAGGCTTATATATTTTAAATTAGGATGAACATTTCCTTTCGGTATTGATTAAAAATATAACAACTTTGATTCCTTTCTCTATAATATTTTGATTGAACAAGTTCTTTCTTGATTTTTCATTGAATTAGAGAAGTAAAATTTTTTTTTAGTGAAAAAAATAATGCTTTTGTGGGACTCGTGTTTTGTAATACTTATGAAACCAAACGTATATTAAAACATATATTAACTCACCGAAATATTTATTAAAATACATCTAAACTACATTGAATATTTTAGAGAGCTAAACTCTAGTAGTAAAATAAACTGCAGATCACTATCTTAAAACACAAATAGCAACGTTTTACTTGGAGAAATGGCAAATACAGTCATACACACATTTCGAGATTACAAGGAACAATATTTTGACAAAAATTTAGCATATGTATGAGAGATGAGTTCCTCGTAACTCTGAAACACGTGCCCACAAATCTAGTTAATCATTAATAATGCAATTTTAACGTTGCCCTTTTCTTTGTAATTCATCACGCAGAGGCAAAGTTTCATTTTAATTAGATTAAATGAGTCCAAGTCAAAAAATTCCGCCTCTTGCTCCTGAAAGAAAATTATTCTTGCTTTAGTGCGACGTATGCATGAAACATATGTTTTGTCACCACAGCTCTCACCAACGATTTTTTTTTCACAAGTATTTAAAAAACATCTATGGTACCGATATTGTGATTTTATAGCTTACTTATTATTATTGGCCATACAGGAATAGTTCCTTTGAAATATTAAACGTGCTCTTAAATAACGCTTTCAATTGATTGAAATTAGTTAATGTTTGAAAAAGAAGGAAACGCAGATACCTAAACTTTGAAACGTTTATTTTTTACATTTCTTGGAGATGCCTAGTTCGTTTTTGATCAAGTTCTAATTGTGTTTAAAAAATGGCAATTGTTTGTGTTTGGCAAATCAGTATGCGATTTAACGTTAAAAGATTTTGCTATTTCATCCCACGCACAATTGGTAAGAAAATACTTTAAATGTAATGAATATTTATTTTCATCGGAAATATGCATGTATATGAATAGCTGAATCATGCAATACTTTATTAAATGTGAGAACAACGTCTTTAAAAACAAAATAAACTTAGACAGTGGATTATGTATCTACGGTCCAAGTGCTTAGTCGGTGGAATTTTGTAACGCAGAAAACCGTCTAAGTCCATGCTGCAATTTAAAGACACTAGCAGTCTAGGAAAACCTATGTGCTCCTACTGCATTATCTCAGCTTTAAACCCAAGTGCTTCTATTTCACATGAAACTGGGCATCACAATTCCGGAAAGGAAGTGTCATCCCCGCCTAAAGACACACCTATGGTGGCATATGAAAAATTGAAATCGGGGGCTCACAACTAGGTGCGTAAAAAGCTACAGTCCCTGAACATACCAAATGATGGGAAAGAGGGGAACTAAAAGAATTAAAATGTATTATATTAAGTCATAAAAAGCTTAAAATTTGAATATAATGGTTATCAACTAAATTGCTTCGTAATTCATAATTTCGTAAAAAAATATCGCAGCAAAATTAACAATAACCAATTTTACACAAGGACATTCTTAAATACAACATCATTCAATTTCATCTGCCTAGTTTAATTTTCATTTATTTTTAAATGTGCAATGAAGGTTCAATTATATCTATCACAAAAATAATGCTTAAACTTTTACAAGAACTTTTGTCCCACTGTGATAACCCATTCGAAGCTAAAATTTCTATTAAAAAAGTCTTAAGTGCTCTCACATCGAGTCTTTTAAAGTAGCGTTATAATGAATTGCATGCTAAAAAGCAGATTCGTACACAAGTAGTCATTCTTCTTTACGGATGGCGGACATTCAAATGCAAATTGCTCTTTACATATGCAAACGACGCCTCCACTATTTCATCTCCAGAGAATACTTTGTTTACTCGATGGAGAAAAAGAAGAAAATCCGTTAGTAGCATTTAGAGCAAGGGCGAAAGTCTGTTTAAAGGTTAAAAAAAGGGGAAAGTAAATCGAAAGAAAGAAAAAAAAACTCTTCGAACCGGAACACCGTTCGCATGTAGGTCACGCACCTTGCGTTTCCTTTCCAAGTTTGGGGGAAACTTCCGACCGGAAATAGAGACTTTGTTCTTTCTGTAATATGAGTGTTCGAACTGCCACTTCGTCTTAATCCTGTGTAAATTCTATTCTTTTACAACTTTAAACTCATTAATGGGTCAATTACGAATACTTAGATGCAATGGAGGCTATCCGAAATTTCCTTAAATTTCAAGTATATAAGGCTAGAGCCAAACGATCGTAAGCCATCCAAACCACCTTTGCCATTTCTGTGATCTAACTAACCAGCTTCAACAAATCTAAAAAAACAAAATGTTTTCTCTTGGAAGCATCGTTATCTTCATGGTTCTGGTTGCCATTTGCTTGATGACATTCGTTGATGTATCGTCCGCCATGCCGGGAGGACATCATGGAGGACATGGTGGAGGACTTGAAGAACTCCTGGTGGCCGGAATAATAGCAAAATTGTTCCAAGGTTAATGCAACTATGTAATATCATACCATACGCTCTCCGTGTACATAGAAAGTACAAAATGCCAAAGTAACACAGCTATGTTAAATATTTCATTTGTAAAACACCATTTGTACTGTTTGAATGATGTCAATTGCAACTAGCATTGTATTCAAAATTTTGTGTGAACGGAATGTCACAAGATAGTTTTAAAAAACTTAAATTCTACTGTTTGCAATTTTGAAATACTTCATTCAACTGTAAATACTGAATTCTGCAATAAACAAATTTTGTAATAAGTCCTTGTGCATTTTTAAATTACTTTGCTGTTTGAATTTAAATACCAATTTGGGATAGCAAGCAAGCTACATGAAGGAAAACACCACCGTCTCTCCCCCTCAAAAAGGGTAAGGTAAAACCGAACACCATAAATTCAATGAAAACAAAAATTAATTTTTAAAAAGTTTGGTCAAAAGTCGGAAACAAACGAAAAGAGATACTAACTACATAAAAAAGAATACAAAATAATGACACTTTTATGACATTGCTGGAAAAAATTGCCGAACTTTTTTTCCTTCTCATCTCTTCTTTCATCTTCCGTTTCGTTTTCTTTTGCGTCAACTCTCAGTTACCCTTTTCCTATGCAATTGTCTTTTAAAGGTTTTGTTATAAAAATAGCAATACTTTTTAAAATGAGGATAGGTAGCAGGTAAATATGCTTTAAATTTCAAAAATATTCAAATCAAATAAATTTAAAAAAAACTTGAGAATAACATATAAAAAATGTTTTTGAATTCTAAAGATTATTCTATTTCTATGAGCTCAGTTCGCATTAAAAGGAATGAAATAAATATAAGTATGTACTTTTTTGATTAAAAAAAAAAAAAAAACTTAAACATTGTCGCTGATCTTACTATTGTTATATTTGACTTAATTTTAAAGCAGCCAATACAATATAAATCAGAAATTTGAGACAAGAAGAAATAATACAGTCGGTAATGCAAAAACTATTCGTAACAAGCTATATACTGGCTTGCTTCTTCGCTCAAGTTTTTAATTTAAGTTTCATTGGCTGCACTAAAGTCAACCTAAACGTAAGGATAATACGATTGACTGCAATTTTTAAATTTTTTCATCCAAAAATTATATACTTATTTTATTTCATACTTTTTAGTGCCAACCAAACGTCTTTAGAATTCAATTTAAAAAATATAACAGCAGTCACTTCAATAGTAACTCTATACAATAGTGGCACGTATTCTAGGCAATCGAGAGGAATCAGTTTGTTCCGCGGTTTAAATACGGGTTTCCCCAGCTTCCCCTTACAATTTTTAGTAGTGTTAGCAATGTTTGAAAATCAAATTGTGATTCAGTGTTCAGTTACTGGTCAGTTTCCTCAAATTTAAAATATTTCATAATTAAAAAAACAACACAGTTAACTATGTAGACTCTGGAACGGAAAGTGTCCCTTATTTTTAGGGAAAAATCTGTCTTCTTAAAAAATTTGTTTTCAGTTCAAAATCATACCAACACCACGTTTGTTACAAACTGTACTGTAAATCAGAGTGTATAGAAGAAAACTTTATTCTAGATCAGAACTTTCCAAAGTGTTTTCCAAGGACCCCTTTGGGTCAGCGAACTCATGTTAGAGGTTCTTCGGTGCTATCCTACTAAAACATTCCCTGGCACCATATAATCTCATCGGCCGATGATCGACCATTCATCTAAACCCGATGAAATTCTCATCGGCCGATGATCGGATTCGATGAGTTCTCATCGGGAATTGCTCCAATATGTTTCATCGGCCAAATAGAATCCGAGCAGCAAAATCCGATGAGTTTTGCTCGAAATACGATAAGATTTGGAGCAATTTACGAGCAGTGCAGTCCCGTGTCGATGAATTAAGGATCAATTTCGGATGTTCGGCTTATTTTCATCGGCAGGATATCGCTTTCCGACGAAAAGTAGCTCATCGAAAACCGTGTTCGGATACTAATCGGAACGATGTCATCATGCATTACGGGATCAGTTTAGGAGGAGTTCGATGATCGGCTGAGCAAAATCCGATGAGTTGATGCTACTTAGGTAGAAAACATTTGAAATGAAAGTACGAGTAACAATATTTTTATTCAAAACCAAAGCACATTTATAAGAGCATAAAACAGTTCTTGTTTGGTTAAACGCAGGGCACAGCAACCCCACCCCCCAGAGCCATCGTTTGTATTATATATTTGACATCTAATTGAGTTTTGAATATATTTTTACTTTACTTGTTCAAAATATTAATGTTAAATAATCGAAAGTTGATAATTCCAAAAATGTACAGAACAATGAATAAATAAATTGAAAGAACGATAAAAGAAAAAAACAACATATTAGGAAAAATATTTAAATATATCAAATCAAATCATTTTTTTCCACTGGGGGAGGGGGGGGGGGCAAAGTAATTTTTAGGAAGGGTTTTGTGAAGGTTTAGACTTTGAAAACCTATGTATCTAGATGATCAATGGCTTTACTAATTGTATTCGCGAAACTTAAAATCAATCATTGAAAGTGAAATCTCTCCAATTTAATCAGCGACATAAATGACACATTTCTGAAAAATACCATTAATAATTTAACTAAGTCAACACACAACTTACGCACCGGCAAAATAAGAACAACCTACTTCATGAAATATTCAAAATCTTAGAAATCCTCCGGGTATGAATAATATATTGGTTTTTAAATTTGTATTCATAAACATGCACTTCTTCCGAAGCAGCTTAGCTGTTAAAATTAAAAATTTAAATTTCTCCTAATTGAACGAAGTTCTAATTACCTATGAAAGCACACAAAATGCTAAAACGGATAGCTAGATCCAGTCTAGGAAGAATTACGCAAATATCACCCATAAAAGATTTCCCGCATACTCAAGAGGCAAGTCAAGAGTGAAAGCTAAAACGCGTATTTTTAATACACTTTTTTTTCTTTTTGTATTTTTTACATTGTGATCTAATTTTAATGAGAGTATCACGGGAATTCTCATTAAAATATTCTTAAAATGAATTAATTAATTCGGGAAAAATAATTGAAAATGTAGTTTTAGTTACTTGCATTTAGAAGCTTTTAAAAATAAAGTTGTATTTTCGTATCAATTTATATGAAAGTTATTTTCCAATTCGTAAATGGAGTTCAGGAATATAACTTCTCACACTAGTAAAAGAGCAAGTGAATAAGAATATTTTATTTCTTCAATATTTATTTAAACGTGCCTGATGTCTTATATTTAACTGCTTAAAATAATAATGGACTAGGGTTTAGGATCTTGATACATAAGTATAGAGTAATTGTTTAACGTTAGGACGGCTAATTTCCCTTATACAGAACTACCGGAAGAGGTCATAATGACCGTCCTTAAAAAAAACTTTAAATCTTATACGAAAACGTATTTGCGAAAAAAAAAATATTTCTAATACGAATTATAACTGTTACAGTTTAACTTGAAACAGTTCGATAAAACAAACACAAAATATATTTCAAACATATTTCACGTTTGCTTAGTTCTAAACCAACTGACGAACAGCGACAACTTACTCCTTTAGAAAACAAGAGACGAAATTTTCTAAAAATCTGTGAAAGCGAATTTTTTTTCTGTAAACGGTGCGACTGAACGTTACACACTTAAAACCATAACTTTTCCTTCCTTTCCATATGAAATAATCCAATAAAGTATCAGCAAAGGTAACACTCGGACATTTTGATCGCTGTCAGCGATTTCAGTAAATGGTTGGTTCAGGTAAGTGGGTCACAGGGGTAAGTTGTTCAACCCCCCGAACAGAAATATGCATACGGCTTTCATACTTTTATGCATTGATCGTATAACATTTCATCACCGTAATTTTCTTTGCATAAATTTGGGCTTCATGGAACTTTTTCTATGTCACAGAATATTTGTCAAAAATAAATAAATAAATAAATGAAACAAAAAAATAATAATCGATTTTTTTCCTCTTTTTTAACTAGTTTAAGTGACATTTTTTAACCGACTTCGAAAAACGAGGAGGTTCTCAATTCAAAGCGTATACTTTTTTTTTGTTTGTTCGCACATAACATCTGATCTACTGAACCGATTTGGACAATTTTTTTTTAATCGATAGGAGATGGTGTAACTTAGGTACCATGTACTCATATGACGATATTTGTTCACTAAAAAAAAAGTTATGATCGAAAAACTAACATTTCATGTCATTTAAAACAATATCTGCTATCGTAAATCCTTACGTCAATGAGCGACCCGAGGGTCAAGTGGTTAAAAGCGTCGGTTTGAAGTTCCTGAGGGAATGAGATCGAGTCCAGGTCTGCAAGTTTTTTGAACAGCTGCATGGTTTTTTAACTATATTTTGATTATTTTAAATGCATTTACACTAAAAAGAATGAAATAAAATATTTTTGGAAAAAAAAAATAGAACCGACTTCAGTTGGAAATTGCTCTGAAAAGTAAAAAATAATTTTTTTCTTTGAACACCATCGAAACTACTTTTAAACATAAGTTTTGAAGTCGGCGCAAAAACAATGTATAAAATCATACGCAACTACAATTCAACTATAAGTATAAATTTTAATGGATTCATTTCATTGATTACCACACATTCGTGTAATGGTACAAATATTCTGCTTTTAATTTTCAATGGTTTCTTTGAAAAAATGTTGGCAAAATATGGTTAAAAATCTTAATTTATCTATCGTTTTTGCGCCGACTTCAAAACTTATGTTTAAAAGTAGTTTCGATAGTGTTCAAAGAAAAAAAATATTTTTTACTTTTCAGAGCAATTTCCAACTGAAGTCGGTTCTATTTTTTTCCAAAAATATTTTCAAATAAGTGTTTCTAGGTTTATTTTCATTTGTTATATTAACAATCATTAAGTTTTTTTTATTAATTGTTTATTTTTTAAGTTTAAACACACTGCAAGAGAAATTTTTACACAAAGAATTATTTATAAGTGTTTACGGGGAGGGGTCCCCCTAACCCTGTAGTTTGTTCTATAAGGAGAAAGTGGGTCCCGTTACTGAATGGTAGGTGGGTCCACTATTAATAGTGGTGTTTTAGGATGAAAAAAAAAAACTCTGATGAAGACATTTCTAGGCTGAAATAAAAGTTAATTATGGAGACCTAGACGGAGACAAAGTTCTGCTACAAAAACTGCAAAAGCTGGTAACTATGGATTTGAGAAACGTGCATCAAAGAAAAGTAAAGTATTATGAAACTCTGCTTTTTGACAATGATACAAAGGGAAAAATTACTGCTAACTTTGCACATTTCTCCTTATAAAGATTGATGATTGATAAAAAAAAGGGCAAATCTAGATACTTACTTGTGTACATGTACTTACTCAAGTGTTATAAACGGAAAAACGAGGGTAGGGGAGGAGACACAAGAAATAACACTTTACAGATTTTCTAAAATATTATAAGAAATAATGGTACCAAAAATGTCTAATGACACAACAAAGTGAAATTGCAGAAAATATACTTCTATCGCATTACATATCAACTATTTCTCTCACAGTAAAATTTTCATACACGCCTTATAAAATTTTCAGCTGCGACAAAATCCGTTGATTTGAATAAAATATTGCCTCAGAATCTGTGCTTCACAATTATTAAAAAGCAAATTCTTAAAAATCAAGATTATTACTAATTATACGAAAATCTAATTTCGTCTGAGGACGCGGAACCTCAGGAAATAGATTGCAAGATCAAGACAATAGGAAACAAAGCAAATAACACCTAGTCAAGATTTACTTTTCCACCAGGGAACTTCAACGCTTCTTAAAGTGAAAGTTAGAATACAAATTTGGCTGCAGCGTTAATTTACTGTCATTCTTCTTCTTTCCCGCGTTAAGCTGTGTGCTAATGAGGGAGACATAAGATTTTTCATCAGAACTTTCTAGAAATTGAATAAACTAATATGCCGAGGAATGTAATTAAAAATTCCTAAGCCGGCGCTGGGATCATCAGTATCTCGTTAATTATTTGAGAGTGAGCCTCGTTTTTCCTGCTGTTTTCAAAATGTCAAAAAGGAATGAAAAGCAAATAAATCCGTGTTGATTGAAAAATGTGATTTTTAATCTGAGTATGGCGTATGTGATATTGTTGAGAAACACTTTAAATAACTGAACGTTGCTGCAAGTGGAGTTTTCCCATTAATAAGTGGATCAACTAGTTATATGTTTGCATTTGGACTACTGATATTTCCTCTCCTTTTTTTTTTTTTTTTAAATTCCCATAAATATATTTATTTTGGTCCTTACTATATTTGGTGAATTTATTTAAATTATACTTTCGTTATGAAGTGAATTTCAGTACGATCACGCTGGGTGTCATGACTGAATTCTATACTAAAAATCACAACTTTCAAAAGTTTCAGCTTACAAGTGGAGTTTTCCCCAATAATAAGTGGATCAACTAGGTATATGTTTGCATTTGAACAACTGACATTTCGTCTCCTTTTTTTTAAAATTCACATAAATATATTTATTTTGGTTCTTACAATTCAGCAAATGGGGACTAACGATTTTAAAATTTAATTGAAATGCTTTTCTTTCCTTTCTTTAAATTATACTTTCGTTGTGAAGTGAATTTCAGTATAATCACGAAGGGTGTTATGACCGAATTCCATACTGAAGAACACAACCTTCAAAAATTTCAGAATACAATTAATCATGAGCACATCTAAATAATAGAACTAGGGGAAGTTCATAACAGTTCATAATTATAGTAGTCCTTACTTCAATGACAGATGCAGCAGGGTAACCAATATTTCTTTTTTTTTTTTTTGTACAGATCTTTTCAAAAACAGAAAACTTATTTGACAGAGTGATCGTCGGATCAATGTTAAAGAAAAACGAAGAATAAAAAAATAATTAAGAATGGTATCCTACGGGTAACCTTTATCACTTCTGTTGGAATCTAAATTTCAAGCCTTGAAGTGAATGGCTATTATAATAATTGAAAAATACATTTTAATTAAATGTGCACCTAATTTTCTTACCAAAATCGCCCCAATTTTTTTTGAACTGCTTGTCTAGTTATTATAATTAACAATGTGTAAATTATATTATGCGTTGATGTAATTTTATTAACAATAATGTAAAAATTGGTTCAATGAACTTGGACAACATTTTAAAATTATTTAAAGAAAATTAGGAAAGTGAAATAAAAAATATTTTTTTTTTCTCAGAAATAAATTAGTAACTATTTTTAAAATCGGAATTGTAAAGAAAAAAAAAACAGTGATAGTGAAATTGATAGTATTTAAGAGCAAGAATCTGAGAGTGTCACGCCTGTGATTCATGACGTCTCAGATTTGTTCCAAAAAATTGCCAAATGTTTACTATCTTATTGAAAGACCAAATCCATAATCTTCTGTTCTAAAGTTGAGTTGTTTAGTTTTTATGGATCCCCAAAGGTGAAGGCGCGGCATCAAAAATTAAGCGGATTTTTAAGACATGGAAGTTGCTGTGAGCCAAAACTCTTAACAGGAACTGTTGCACTCCCTTTTTGTATATGGAATACAGAAGGTTCAAAATTTATAAAATAAATGCTAAATTTGAGGTAAGGTTAGTGAAGGCCCAAAAACAAGACATTTTTGACGTTTTTCAGCCTTTTTGAGGTTCAAAAACAGCTTGTACATTTCAGTAGCCACGGCAAAAGCAGTGTCGTTTGAAAGGCCAGTGAAAGCACTTTAAAATAATGTATAAACAACCGAGGAAAGCTCAAGTAAGTTTTTGCGTAAGGACGAAATATGAAAAATGTCATATTTTACCGATATTCAAGCGGTCATAACTTCCTCTGCCAACAACATATTAAAAATTTTTTTTTGCCAGTGTCATACTCTATTCTTTGTCTTAACAGGACAGTTGAGTCCTTTGAGGCGAAATGCTTAACGTTTTTTTTACAAAAAATGCACAGGCAAAAATACATTTTTTGTGAAAAAAAAAGTATTTCACCTCAAAGGACTCAACTGTTCTGTTAAGACAAAGAATAGAGTATGACATTGGCAAAAAAAAAAAATCAATATGTTGTTGGCAAAGGAAGTTATGACCGTTTAAATCTCGGTAAAATATGACATTTTTAATATTTCGAGCCTTATGCAACTAAAAGCACGTTGAACTTTCCTCAGTTGTTTATACATTATTTTAAAGTGCTTATACTGGTCCTTCAAACGACACTACTTTTGCCGTGGCAACTTAAAAGTACAAGCTGTTTTTTAACCTCAAAAATGCTGAAAAACGTCAAAAATGCCTTGTTTTGAGGGCCTTCACTGACCTTACGGCAACAACTTAAATCAAATTTAACATTAATTTTGTAAAGTTTGAACCTTCTGTATTCCGTATACAAAAAGAAAATCGGAGTTCAACAGTTCCTGATAAGAGTTTTTTCTCATAGCAACTTCCATGTCTTGAAAATTCGCTTAATTTTTGATGCCGCAGCTTCACCTTTAGGGATCCATAAAAACTAAACAACTCAACTTTAGAGCAAAATATTCTAGATTTGTTTTTTCAATAAGATAACAAACCTTTAGTGCATTTTCGGAAACAATCTGAGATGTCATGAATCACCTCATAATGCTAGGCGTGACAGTTTCTCAGATTCTTGCTCTTAAAATAATCATTATGCTCATTGATCGGCACGGCTGACTAGAGTCATAGTAGATACTGAGTCACAGTAATCCCAACTTCTGTACCCGCTAATTAATCTTCAGCCGATTAAAAAATTAACTAATTTATGCTTCATGCAAATATTTGAAAAAAGGTCAAACGATAACTGAATGATTGATTAATAACTATTAATTTGGAACATCGAGACAAAAAGGAAATTTATAATTTGTATAATAAATCTTTTGATGTGAAGAGGATTATTATTAAATTGAGTTGGGTATAAATGTTTTTGAAATGCCAATATCGTGATTACGATTTGCTAAAAGCATCACCACAAAGTAGAGAGATGAGAAATTGCGGTACCTCAGATGGTTTTCATTTTGTCATTTAATATCAATCTAATAATAAAACAGCATATATGAATTTATGATAAAAATAAAACTCATATGCAATAGCGCTATTCGTGGAAAGAATGATATCAACAAGATAGATTCCACACCAAGCCATTTATCACTTGCAGTTGATTGTTTAGCAATTTCTTAGTTCTTTTAAATTTCTACTTTTCAAAAACTATCTACGTAATCTTCAATTTTTCTGAGCCTTTGAACAATATTAAGTATCATCAATCATGCCCCGTCTAACTGGAAATATTTTCTTCAGGGTGAGGAGAAACCCTATTTGTTGCAGAAAACTGAAAACTGCCAGCTGATAACAAATGTCATAAAACAGACAGGTAAAGGAAATCTGACGTATATTGCATGTTAGATTTCGTCTCCTGACTATTTTGCTTGAAGAAGTCGTTAAAAACTTCAAAAGTAGTAGAAAGTGGAATAGTTTAAGAGGGAATAAATAAATAATTTTGTGCTTGAGTGCTAAAGAAAGATAAACCAATCTAAAAAGCATTAATGAGCAGGAAAACATCCGGCACATGTTTTGGTGTTACAAGTAACGCCTTTTTCAATGCAAAGAATGTAATCGTATGGGTTAAAAGATATCCGACAAAAGCTTTGGTCTGACCTTTTTCATCCATAACATCACACATTCCTTGCTTTGAAAAAGGTGTTCCTTGTAAAGCCGAAATAAGTGTCAGCAGTTCTCCTTCCCTTTTGTGCTTTTTACGATGACTTATTTGTATTTAGTTGAAAAGGGTTTATTAAACAATAGGCATTTAATGTCTAAGAAGAACTAAAGAACAGTCCATACAGGGAGGTCATTTCAAGTTTTTCCGGGGGGGGGGGAGGGGCAAAGGGTAAAAATACAATACAATTTCACCAGAAAACAACAAAAACCACGCTCACTTATACGTAAATACATTGATTTCTAAAAGTCAGGGGGGTGCAATTGACCCCCCTGCCCCCCCCCCCCAAATGACGGACCTGAGTCCATAAAAGCTTAAGCAAAATATAAGTTCCAAAAAAGTTACGTTCCGTTCAATCAGGAAATAAAATAGATTTTTAATAAGGTACCAAATAGTATTTTTTTAATATCACTTGTAAGGCTGCGAAATATTTACACTCAACACCTAATTAAATTAAAAATAATGCATCAATACAAGTATTGAGCTACATTATATTTCTATAAACAATGGGTGTGTGCAATTGTCGTTTGCTTCTTGCTGTAAGTAAAGAGACAGATAGCGTGAGTACATTGTACTTGCAAGTGAAGTACTTTATTAGCACATATTTCGCTGCCATATCATAGCTTCATCTTTTATAATTAATAGTACCTAAATATTTAGCATTTAAGCAAAGTTAACAGCGCTTAAAATAACTTAAAATAAATTGACATGAAATTGCTAAAGGAATTTATTTAAAATTTTTTGATTGGTAGGCAAAGCGGTTTCTCAATTGTAGATCATAAAAACTTATGTGTGAGACAAATGTGATAAGCTCTATAATACAATAATGACGTAGTAGAGTTATGTTTTAAACAGATGCCGGTTTACCAAACATAATTGGATTTAGTGTTAAGCTTTAAATTAATCAAA